>JANIJG010000139.1:1801-39263 GCA_024611175.1 Megaceryle torquata | reverse complement strand
TGCCCAGAGAGGTTGTGGAGTCTCCTTCTCTGGAGAGATTCCCACCCCGCCTGGACCCTGCGCTGCTGGGCCCCCTGATCTGGGTGACCCTGCTGGATGGAGCAGGGGGGTGGCACCAGAGCATCTCCAGAGGGCCCTTCCAGCCCTCACCATTCTGTGTTTCTGTGACCAGGTCTGTGCTGGAGGAGTTTGCAGGCTCCCTTATTCTCATGTCCTGGGCTGGAGGCCTCCTGCCCTGGCCTGCCTTGCCAAATTGCTCAAACATCCATGCCAGCGCTGCAGGCGAGTATTTGCAAACTACACGACGTACAAACACAAGTGTAACCAATGGAAGGGAAAACACTTGCACTCTGGTAAGCACCAGCAAGGGCACAAAAGGAGCATAAACTCAAACACACACAGGATGCTCCATACCCGGTCTCTGCAAGCTTGCTAAAGGAGAGGTTGTATTCACGACAAAAAGAAGTGTGGGGGAGGGAATGGAGAAAAGAAAAAGCTCTTCTCTTCCCGCCAAAAATTATGCGGCAGCAGGTCCGCAGAGTGTCTGCCAGATGACCCGCTTGTCACACTCATAATTGCTTCCCATCTGGTGTCTGGAGCACACAAAGCCTGGCCGTTTGCCAGCGCAGGACGACGCACAAACTGGCCTACTTCTGGTGACACAGGCCCTCCAGACACCGCTGAGCTGCTCCCCTCGTTTCCGTATGGCCGAGGAGAACGTGGCATTCATTTGTAAATCACCAGCAGCTGATTATCCTGCTATTCGGGCCCACCGCCCAGCCCAGCCCACGCTGCCCCAGCCCCAGAGCCGGGGCAAGTCCAGGCTGGCACCGAGCTGCCCCAAGCGCACGCTTGCCAGCGAGACAAGTGGGCAAACGAGGACACCGTCCTCCCGCGCCACGAGTGGAGTCGTCCCTAGGCATCCACGCGAACGCATCCTCGACCGCTCTGGCTGACAAGGCCAACTGCTTTTCCAAACTTTCTCCATCCACCGCGTAAGCACAGCTCATTTTGTTCATACGGTTCCTACAAAGACATTTGAGGCACTTTATATCACTGCTTATGAGCATGGTCTTCACATCCACAGTTTTCTCTTGGTTTTTGTTGACTGTTTCATGGGTTTGTTCTATTATTTTTTTAATTTTTTTTTTTTTTTTTATTTAATGCCTACTGGCATAAGAACTTGTTATCCTCAGAATACTAAGGAAGTATTTCTTTACCTAGGGGCTAGACCATTTTAAAGCAGAGCACACAGCATGCTCTAAAGCTGTTGGTTGTGCAACCGCCAAACATCACTTCTCAAGGAGTAACTAAGACCAAGTAACTGGCCAACAGCTGGCAAGGAAGTAAATGCTGAGTAAACAGAATTCTCCCTCGCCATAAGACAAGTGCACCCTGCACCCTTTCACCTCAGACAATAGAATAGAATTAATCATTTTGGTTGGAAGAGACCTCTATGATCATCCAGTCCAACTGTTAACCCAGCACAGTCAAGTCCACCACCAATCCATGTCCCTCACCACCACATCTCCACAGCTTTGAAATCCCTCCAGGGATGGGGACTCCACCACCGCTCTGGGCAGCCTGGGCCAGCCCTGGACAACCCTTCAGGGGAAGATTTTTTTTCTTAATATCCAACTTAAACCAGACACAGGCCAGTCACAGACACACATCACCGACAGGCAGTACACAGCTCATTCCCATCTTGCTTCTACTAAGGCCATTAACATCCATCTTCTCTATCATCAGAGTGTGTGACGATACAGGAAATCGTAAGTCAGGTAAATAATCCAGAAGACTCTGAAAACAAGCCCAAAGAAGAACCCCAAATTTGTGTAAAAGGAAGTTGCAGGTGGACAGAACTCCCTTTGTAATAGCAGGGCGATGGGATCCAAGGGCAGGCACTCTCAGAGGACTACTCACAAAACACAGCAACAAAGCAGAAAAAAAATGAAGTCACAAAAGAAAACCAAACCACTGACATAAGTTGACACAGAGGATTGCCACACTGCACACCTCTTACTCCAGATGCAAACAGAAGTTGTGCTACTGACATGTCTTCCTCATCATTACTGTGCAATATGGTGGGTATAAGCACTCAGGTTTTTACTGTATGCAAAAATGTGTTATGTAAAAACGTCCAAGGCTTACCCGCTCTTTCCACACATCATGCTAGCAGAGCTATAAGGATCCAACTGCTCCCTTCAGCTGCAGGGCAGGAATGCAAGCTGCTGCAGGGGTAAGGTGGGTGTCTCCAGGGTAAGCCACACAGACCAGTGTGCTGCAGCCTCAGGAAGGACCAATCTTCTGGCTCAACTGGCACAGAAGCAGGAATTCACAGATTCCTCCTCAAGGTCAGTGTTTAAGCCTGTAAAGCTTCAGCTTAGCCAAGGTCAAGGAAACTTCTGAAAACAAACAAAAAGAACAACTAAATGAGGTCTAGCATTAGAAGACATCAGCGCGCTTTCTCCCTAGGTACCGAACCTTCACCTGAATGTTTGTCACAAAACCCAACGCAAGAATCAACCCCAGTTTCAGAATTGCTGTTGTTTGCATTGTGATGGGCCTTGGTCGCAGGTACGGTGCAACCACAGTCTGTTAACATCCAGTGTTAAAACACTCATGAAGCTGGATGCATGCAACACTGCATCAGTTTTAGTTGGGTGCTATTCTAGTAAAAGTTATTCTTATGTAAAACCAGAATAATCATAATCACAGAATAGTTTGGGTGGGAAGGGACCTTTCAAAGTCTTCTGGTCCAATCCCCCCTGCACTGAGCAGGGACATCTGCAACTAGAGCAGGGTGCTCAGAGCCCCACGTGAGCAACCTGATCGGTGGTAGGAACTGGGCTTCCTCTCACCAATCAATTCCTTAACAACCATTTACTCCAAGTAAAAGCCAGGCCCACAACTAAAGCTTCCAGAGTCTTCATATAATCAAACTGAGGGTTCTAGTTCCTCCAGTTTGCCCTGCTGACTGTTGTCCATCGCTCTACTTTCACTGAGCAAAGCTGACAGAAAAATGAACTAGTGACATCATTAAAGACTTCAATCTACCAACACTTCACCCTAATTTCAGACAGCAGCAGTCAGCCACAAGAATAATAAACGCTCTACAGTGAGCACACCTTGTTTGTCCCAAGCAACGGAAAACACTGTGTGCACAAAGGTAACATCTGCAGGATATTCTATATCAGGTATATATGGTATATATATGTGTATATAGCAGCCAGAACCCCAGCAAAGTCCCAGTAACAGACAGTTTGCCTCTGCAGATAAAGCTGGGTGAAACAAATTACCAGGATGTATTGCTAAAGAATTGGCTTGTGTTATCTCTCTTGTCCTTTTCCTTCAACAGATTATCTTAATTGTTTGACACTTACATTTTGTCACAAAGCTGGAAAAGGCAACAGATAATATCTGTTGAACGCCCGTGCTTCTGGAGAGTCAAAGTCTAACACTAATTCAGATGAATACATGTCTGTGAACACTAGTTAAGGGGGAAGGGGGATAAAAATAAATCAATCAATAAATCACACCGCACAGCTTACACCTCCATTTACCACCTCCCAAGACCTGGGCACACATACTAAATATCACTTCCACCATACAAATGAATGTAAAAAAGCTTTACATTCTTCATCCCTCGAATTGTCTCCTGTATACAAATATTTGTGTTAAAGCTTTGAGAGACAAATACAAACCATCACCCAAACACAAGCAGGCTCCACCCTGCTGTGTAACCCAGTGATCCCCAGGATGGCTTTCTGTCTCTGCCCGGACAAGGGAAGAACAGGTGGGTTTCTGGCACTTTCACACGCACACACACACACGTTGCTTTAGCGAGCACCGAGTTCTCAAATAAAAAGCACTTACAGTAACCTGGTAGGTAGATGCTTTATTTCTGACATTAATACGGTCTGTATTGTATGTGAGATTCTCTTACATAAAAGTCTGTAGTACAACAAAAGCTAAGGTAAACAAGTCATTTGTTGCACATTATGTCAAACCTTAAAACAAAAATATGGAGTAATATGTATTTAGGTGTCATGCAAGTTTGGCTGCTGCATGTACAATCTACTTAGAAACTGAAAGAAATGCAAATGCACAAAACATTCGAAAAGTAATAAAAGATGCCTGACATATGAAAGATTAAAACCTTCCCGATAAAGCAACAAAGAAGGAGTTAACTAAACGATCCAACCAATACCAACACAAATTAATACTACTTACCATAAATCTATGCTTAAACTTGGTATAGGCAGTTTTGGCGATACCACTTCCACTGAAATATACCATCCAGATTCTAGATGTTCCTTCTAACAACTTTTTTTTTCTTTTCTTTTCTTTTTTTTTTTTTTCTGAATTAAGTGCTGTCCCCAGGGTCAAATGCTGCTGTTAAATCCATTCTGGTAATGTGCACCTAAACCTAGTGCTGCCAAGAATTCCACTTGCCGCCTCTCAGTCTTAAGAGGGGAGGCGTAATCCTGGCACGATGGGTATTTTCTGATCCCCTGCTTATATAGAATTCCCCCCACCCCCTTAAAATTTTGATGTGAATTAAAAACAGCTAAATTTTTTTATGCCTACTACTATATAGCCAGGTGAATATTTAATATTAAAAGCTCCTAAAATAAGGATTGTATAAGCTTTGAGGTGTTTAAAAAAAATTAATAACCCATTACTATCCTTGTGCCACTCATCACGTAAAAATTCTCCATTAATAAGTTATTCCCTACCATCTTTGATATTCAAGCGATAGGAATACTTCCCACACCCTGCATAGTACTGGTTGATCTCATAAAGTTAACTAGAGAACCCGACACCAGTTTTTTTGTAAGTTTACATACAGTGCATACGATGCTGGCTCTTTCCATCTCTCCTAGCAGCAAGCCGATTCTGCCACCGTCCGCAGCAGCACACCCGGGAGTGGAGAGGAAGAGTGAATTATAAATAGCTACAACTACAGTGTACAATTCTATTTACCTGTCAGTATTTGTTGCTAGCACACCATTATAACTTGCTTTGAATTAACTACATAAAAAACCTCTACGACAAAAGCAAACCAAAACATTCCTTCAAAAACAACAAAAAGACACAAAATAAGTGCAAATACCTAAAATAGGCAACTGAAGCAACTGTTGTGACCTGTACACCTTTAAATAAGGACAAAGACTTTTCATAAATAAAAGAATGTTCTCTTTGCTCTTCAAACATTTAGTAAGTGTATAACAGTTAAACTTAAGTGCAGATACAATTGTTTTGAGATCCAAGGTGCCAAGTTTTTTTTTTTGTTCTTTTTTTTTCTTTTTTTTTTTTAATAAATATTTAAAATGCATTAGTTTTTAGTTCCTATGCAGTACAAAGTACTCCTAGGTCACACGAAGGACCCCACCATGCCTTTCTAAATATATTTAAACAAGGTACAGGAACAGCTGCTGTACAATACAGATGTACCTTGTAATTATTTTGTAGACCAACATGATTTAAGGGTTATAGTGCAATTTTTATGTAGATGTAACATACAGTATAGATTTGTACACTTCACCACTGTAATTCTTTGCTATTCCATACTTTAAACTTGTCCTTTTTTCATTTTAGCTGTTTTAACAGGAAACAACATTGGCTTCTAGACAACCTGCATACATATAAATATCTACATTTAAGCTTTAAAATTAAAATAAATTATAAAAACAGACTCCTTTCCAATTTACAAAATTTCCCCACTTCCTACATACTGTACAATACATTCAACAATCATCTCACTTTGAGATTTATGAAGAAAATACTGATGCTTTACACTACACCTAATTCACCCCCCTCTGCCTACTTCTAGTACCATTTGCAAATAAATATATTTAACACTGTAGTTAATTTCCTTGTTTTGCAGCATACCAAAAAAAATTAGTAGTGCAACTTTCTATCCTTCCTTTATGCTCCTTTCCATTGTGTTTCTTTCTATACTAGAAAAATGCTACAGAAGCAAAAGCACATTCAGTCATGTATGTTGCTCATTTGGAAACCAGTAACAACCTATAAACCTACTCTATATTGAAAATGCACTAACAGAAAAAAGCAATGCAAGTCAAAAGAATAAATATGAAAAATATACTTAATACTGTGGGTTGTCAGCACTGCAATGCATTTTACCATTCTTAACCATGCTTCAGGGTGTTATTTTTTTAACACTTAACCTCATTGCAGAGCTGTTTGTACTATCCCTTCGTTAAGGACACAAGGGCTTCGTGTCTGCCCTTTGTCAGTCAAAGAAGAAAGGAAGTTTTAAGGTAGCTTTAAGGTTTCCCTTGGCAAACGGTCTCAAAGTAAAGACTTAATTCCCCAATATTGTGCTGGAATTGCCTTCAACACCGTGTCAGTTTCAATGGAAAGAGATGGTTGGCGGCTGCAGCGACCATCACAGTATCAGCGCCCGAGATGTACTGTTGGTGGCCGTGTACGTGCTCAGGTATCTTCTTGCTTGTTCAGTCATGATCAGCTGATCTTCTGTTTTTCCGTAAACCACCGCTTCCCATTCGCAATTCGACTGCATGAAATAAAATTTGGTTTAAAAGTCTCTTTAACTAAAATACTCAAGCAATTCTCGTACAGCCTCTCAGCATAACAACAATGATCAAAGTCTAGCGACACTGTGTTTCAGCGAGGATTCAGTTCAACAACACGATACCTAAAGCCTGTGAGAAACTCCCTCCCTCTCCAGCCTTTAACCCAGCTCCCCAGCAGCGCATCTGTGTTACGCTTTAAGTTCTAATACAGAATGAAAAATGCTCTTAAAAAGAGACTAGTTCAACAGTTGATACATAAAAAGGAGGCTAATTAAGTCATCTTCTCTTTGGATATCTTTGCCTTGAAATGTACTAACTTCAACAGACAGAACAATGCATTATTGACAGAGGTCTGGAGACACCAAGGAAAGCAAAACGGTTTTGCAGCTGAGAAAAAAAGCATATTGTGAAGGACTTCACCAAACCAGAGTGGCAGCTGTGGAAGAATGGTCAGATGTTTTGGGAATATGTTAGAAATGGCAAAGAAATTAGGAATAAAAAGAATGAATGGAGGAATAACGGAGCCACTAGTCCTGCGTCGTCCCAGAAGCAAACCCTGCACGCTTACATTGTTCACTGGATCTCAGGCCAATTTGCAGCAGCTCTGAATTGGACCTAATTGTAGCATAATGAAGAATGCAAGATTCTCTCCCTCCTGCATTGAACTAGAAACTGCCCCAAAGGATCAGTTCCACGTGTAGATGCACAGAGAATTAGCCTTTTGAGTTTCTCTATAAATTTAACAGGACTTGATTCATGGAAGGGACTCGTGGTTAGAGAGGACAACAAACCGAGAGGGAATTTCTTAGGGGACAGAGCAACAAGATGATTCAGTGAGGGTATTTGTGATTACAGTATGACTAAGCTCCCCTTTTAAGTGTTCTTAAGAGCACAGTTCTGGGCTAGACAGATGTATTCACCTTTGCTGCAATTCACAGCAGTTAATTCTCTTTTGGGAATATCACAATTAAATGAGGTTTATTCTTTCTTCTCACAAGAAAGGATCAGAACACAACGCTGTTGTCTCTGTTCTTAAAAACACATCGTTAAAGCAATTAGGTGGAACATGGTAGATCAGGTTCCAGGTGCTCTGCCTTTTTTTTTTTTTTTTTTTAATTAATAGAGAGCAGTACATATTCTAAGAAGACAGGAAATCTTTATGTATTAACTCCCCATAGGGTAAACTGGAACAAGTACAAAGTCAGGTCAAACAGAATCTCTCTCTAAATCTAGTGGTCAAGACACACACAGAGGAAAACTAGGTTCCAGTTTTAGTGGTATGGAAAATATACAAATGGACAAGAACAGGCATGTTACAAGAACAATTACTGCACAGAACCTGCAGATGAACTGTGCTTAACAAATCCCAGCAGGCTTATTATGAAATAGGCATCTGCCAAATTTGAGAAACTTAGGTGCTAGAGAGGTTTCGTTTGCACCAAGTCAAATTTTTTTACTGCTAGACTTGGCTACCCACACCTGTTCTGCAGGTTTACCTTATCCCCATTTTTTTATCCCCACATTTATATCTTAGAGGCCACTCAGTGAAACAGTGGTGTCACACTTAACAACAAATAAACACGCTCTGGAAAAATTATGAACTTGCAAGAAATAAGGATCATGGAAACATTGCCTGAAACTAGATCACTAAATGGAACAATTCTAGACATTAGTACGAGACAGAAACTGGGGGGGGGAAATCCTTTGATAATCTGCTAACAAAATTAACAATAATTCTTTGCATCCAGACCTGAGAAGCTTTCTCCGTTTTGACGTTTTTTGAAGGACACACATTCGGTTTCTTCTTGATTACTGCATTTGCTTTGTTTGCTGGACTCGTATCCTGGTTTTCTGATGTCAGGTTACATCTGTTGTCTTGTATTTCCAGCAATGGTTTCATTAATAAAGATGTGGCATATGCATTTTCTGACTATTGACAAATGAGAGGGTAGGGAACAGGAATAACAATTAGTATTTAATAAAAATTAAGGGTTAGTACATTCTTCATTCTTAAATCAGATACTACCACTACCTCTCTTACTCGGAGAGGATGATCCTGTTGCCCCAGCATCCCTCATTAAAATGGAGGAAAAGCTCTTTTTCTCCCACTCCACTGCCTTTAATATACCACAAGTTCATATTGGTCTGGTTTTCACTTAACCTGAACATCAGTGATGCACAACATACCATGTCATAACAAGACATTACTAAGGGAAGACCAGGCATTTTGTTTCTGTTTGGAATGGCTGCAGCAACGCTTGCTCCTCACAAGACAGAGATGTTCTTGGGGAGCACGCAACACCCAGTGGACAGGCCCCAAGCCTTGGCACAGTGTCTACCACACATTTCAGAAGAGAATATAGAAAAACAGCTACAATCATCAGAAAGGAGTATGACATGAGCAACTGTTCTGTCTGAGGACTTTGGTTCCTGCCTCTTGAACATAATTTTATACCTGATCAAGAGTCACAGGCATTGACTCTTTCAGAATTAAGCACATACATACATTAGAATAAAGTTTTCCTACAAACTACAAGCCTAAAGATAAATCTCTTCAATCACTTCACTGGAAAATACATTGGGCTACTTTTTAAAGGAATGAGGGACCAAACCAGCCCCATCTCTGAGCTCTTTATGACTTGGTTGCTGAGGCAAAAACATTCAAATTCCTTCAGCCCACAAAACTCATCTTCTATGCACTTGTATTTCTTCAAGCATGCCCCTACTGTGTGAAGCAAGGAAAGGGAAAACATGCTGCCTAACGTGCAATTAGGTATCACCAGAACCTGTCTGCCAGACTGTCAAGCACACAAAACACTGGGGCAAATGCCACGTTCTTGCTGTACAACAAAGAGCCTCGGCGAGCTGAACATGCTGAAGTCTACAGGGAACCAGGATGGAAGCAGCTCTGCTGCAACAGCATCCACTCGACTCTACCAGTCCTGCTCAGAAGGTCCGAAGGGAAGAATTCATGCATGAATTCAAGCCAAATGTTCAACTATTGCTTAAGTAAAGTAGTATTTCAAACCATGATTTTCACTTTCTAGATTTATGAACCTAGCCTCAGTCCAAATACTTTCTTTCAGTTGACAGAATGAAAGACACTCAGTTCTATACTAATATTGCTGCCAGTGATGCTCTTCAGCCATTTAATACTTACCTGTACATCTAAACTGCTATCTTCAGTGAAGAGCTGGGCACCAACCTCTTCTTTTTCCCATGGATCTAAGACCAGTGATTTTCTGACTTTTTTAGAAGAGTTGGGCTGTAATAAACATTTTGCAGAGAAAAGGAAAAAAAAATGTAAAATGTTATTTAAAAGCAGCTATTTCCTATTTTAAACTATTGCAGTGTTACCTCCTGCTTGCAGCTTTTATACACAGTGTCATCTTCCTCCTTGAGAAATATATCTGTTCCAGTTTCCTCTTTCAAAACTTCCCTAATGTCTTCCTCCAAGAAGGCAAGTGGTTGTGACTAAGTTAATTAAAATTGGAGAACAAAATACAGGAAGCATATTAGTTCCTAGTTTTTACCACGTTCTTCTTTCATCTAATATAGGCCAGAAAAGAGATCTTACAAAATATAGCAAGAGATTAAAGGATTTAAGCTATTGTAGTTAACAACTGCAGATCAACATTTCAAGGCTATGCAGATTAAATCATTTTACTCCACATCATTTCTAGATGGATAAAACGTAGACATGCACAGTGCTTCAAAATATGCAAGGTAGCATTGAAGAGGATGTGTGAACTAATTGTTTGCATTTATTAGCAATGGTTCGCTGCCGACAAGAGAGATAAAAATATATATACTACACACATACGTATATATACATGCACACAAACATACTGAAAAATTGTACTATAAAAGTACAACTGCTGTGGAAAAGGAATTTACATCAGTCTTACCACAAATCTTTGAATAAGACATTGATAGTTCCAAGTACAGTGCCGAATTTCACAGAAGCCATACAGATGGCTCCTTTGTGTGCCAACAGGAGAATTCCCTTAAGCCCCCAAAATGTGATTTTGAACAGGAGGTTAATAGTGGACAGAAACAGGAATGCCAAACCACTCAATTTGCATAGCGAGAGGCTGGGAATCTATAGGGTAACACAGATGGTGCCAAGCCCTGTGGCAAAGTCTGAGCTACCTTCTGTGTTTGCAGAAAAGAAGAAGTCAATATATATTGGCTGGAATTTTTTCAGAACTTGAAAAGCACAAGTCTACTGAATTCCAAAAGTTATTATGCATTAACATGCCTTAGCTAGGCTAGGGAGAGCGCAAAAATGGAATTCATTTGGAACAACCCAAAAAGTAACATCCATAGTCAACTAAAAAAAAGTCTCTGTGACAGCCAGAAGAAATGGAAGACTCATGAATTGCTATGCATTAAGATTTTGGGGTTTAGGATGAAGAAATCGTAGCTGGCATTCGAGTGAGCCCCTAGGATGGCTAAAACACTTCCATCTTCCCATCAAAAAAATTCAGAATTTTTTTCTGTGGTAAACATCTAGTTTCAGTCCTAGCACTGTAGAACCACCAAACCCAAAGAACAACTCATCTCTTACGTAGCCCAGAGGATTCAAAGATAATGCAGTGTTTCAAGTCAAATGTGAAAGTTGCTTAAAATAACAAGGCCAGTCACATTGATCTGCACCAGTCTGCTCTGGCTAGATTAGTCAGTTGGTGGGTAATGCACTCACTTTCTCACTTAGAATTTTTCTTTTGAAAAACCAGAATGCTAAAGTATTAAAAGTAAAACCTCAGGCAATGATATTATCACCTTCTAAGAGGTGCAGCGTTTGCAAGGCTACACAACTTTAAAATGACTCACGAATGCGGAAGAAACGCGTTTAAGACAACTATGGATCAAATGATTCCGTGTGCCGAGCATCCTTCAGAACCACGACGCCTCTGGACTACGCTGAAGGATGAGTCTAACACACAAAACCTGAAACATTTTTGATTCACATTCCAAGCTGTTCTCTAGGTTGTACAGAATATCACTGAAACAGCAGCGTTGTTAGATGCTGAGGCTTACAACATCTCAAAACCAAGAGGGCATTTAGACTTCAACAAAGGAGAAAATAATCAATGTCATCACATACCGTCAGTTTGAGGGGACCATACTTTTTTTCCTGAGCAGCCAAAGCATTTTTAAAAGGAGTCGGCGTCCTTGGTGTTGTACCCAAAAGAGATCTCCTAATTGTGGGAGTTCTGAAACTATTGGGGCATAGAAAAGCGTTTGTACGTGCATTTTAATATTTTACTTTATCAACAGCAATGTAATAAAGTGAACTTATGAAACATTTTAAAATACCTTAATTGATATAACAAACATCGCTGCCATGAATCTGAAAGTATTAAGATCACCCAGAGCATTACACCAGGTATATTAAACTTTAATCAGATTTTGTTCAGTATCTTAAAAAAGGAAAAATTTTAACTGAGCAGACATCCCTTTCTGTTAAGTTAAAAATAAGACGTCAGGTTGTACACAAGTATTTGTTAAGGTGTTTAAAACTCATTCAAAGCATGCACACAGGTAGACTAATTTTGCAATGTTTAGAAAAATGTGGTTTTATTTGAGAACCACTACCAGACGTTTAAGAATCCTACCCGACATTTTCCTTTTGATCTTTTGGTGCCATTTCTTTGTGGAGAGGGGTCGTAATAAGAACTTTCTGCCCACAGATGGGAGTCGATGTAAATGCAGGATTTTCAAGGTTAAATTGCTCATTTCCAGAGCAAGTGTTGAAAAACTAAGAGCAAGAGAGAAAAAAACCAAAGCAATCTTAAAGGACAAAACTCCGCCACTGTTCTGAGCAATCAAAAAAAAATGTTTGCATGTATCTGACAAACCTAAACAAACAATTCTTGACTTATACTCCCAAGATATTTGTGATATTTATTGCCATAACCTTGATTTTTCTCCTTAAAATCCCTACTACTTAATTACAGAGACAATAGATCTCTATCAACAATTATTTTCATGAGAAAGCCCAAGCTGAGACACATCTCAGTCTTCAAAACAGAGGAAATATGTTATTTAAGTTTCTTTTTGCTATACCTACCCTTATGCAGTCTCCCTGTTTAGTCATATTTCAAAACACACTGACCTGCGATGGAGAAAATGGTAGTGTTTTCACGGGTGTGTGCTTTAGTGCAACGTTGACGGCATCATTACACAAGCCATCGTTCAGTTCGTTCACTGATGATTGCCCAACGCGCAATCGCTTTTTCTTTCTCAGGATAGCAGGTGGAGTGCTGAATTTAGCTACGTTGGGGGTTGCTGGGAAAACGGTTTCTTCCTCGCCGCTGACACTACTGTATTTTTTGCCGTCGAGCACAACGCTGACGTTATACTGGCACTCGGCAGCCCCTTCGTTGTGCTGAATCCGCATTACTTTAACTGGCGCTGGCTTGACAGGAGATGCAACGGCCTCCGAAAGCTCAAAACCAGTGACATCACTCCATGCTACAGGATCCTACCAGGCAAGAAGCAAGACACTCAAACACTTGCAGGCTTATCCAAGATTGTTTCACAACGTCCAAGCCAATCTAACAGCTTTCTACCGCCAGAAGCCACATACTGAATTATGCTCCCTCTATCTTCACACAATCCTAAAACACTGAATATTTTAAAACAAAATTCTAACAAGCAATAAAACAAATCACTCAATATGGGTGAAACTACAGCGAAATACAGCATAAGGTAATTTCAAGAGTATTTTATACATCTTGTGTAAACTGATGTTCCTAAGTAAAAGGATTTTTTAGAATAAATACAGACTTACAGATTCAATGAGCTCTAGTGTCTCTGCAAAATCTGGAATGGTCTGTAGAGATGATAAGATTGTATTTGCTTCCACAGCCAAATACTTAGGGGGGGAATTCTGCTGAACAGATGTGCCATGTGTCTCATCCATGCTGTAGAAATCACTTGTTTGCTCCCCAAAGCTATTTACTGTATTAGACACACAATCTTCCATGACAAAACCTCCAGACCAACAAGGTAAGTTTCCAGCTTGCTAAAAAGCAGGAAGAAACATGTTAATCTTACTCGACTTAGAAGCTGAAAAGTCAATTATGTGACCGCAGGGAGGAAAAAAACTCAGCATAACTATTACTCTTTGCTTTTTCAAACACTCATTATCTCTTTGCATTAATGCAATTAGTCTTCTCCTTACATGAACATAGTCAACATTCTCAAATTGCGTAAGATTTTTATCTTACCTCTCATTCATATTTTATACATGCTTATAACTTAGATAGTTATGGGTTGTATTGGAAGCCATCTCTGATGCATGTTTCATTGTGTTCCTGAACACCAGTATATTAACGAAGTCATCTTCACTACAGAACACAGGTACCTTTTATAATTAGAAACTGCTTCTACAACAGTAACTACTTTGTTTGATCCTTTTTTTTTTTTACAGTTTCTACATGGATAGCTTACTTCAATTCTAAATGGTAACCCTATTTTAGCACACTGCTTAGTACACTGGAGATCTAGAAGCAGATTCCCCCAGATAAGCAGAACATTGCACTGTTTCAAGAGAATGACAGTAAGACCTCCACCACGTCATACTGGAAGTTCACCTGTAATCTACATTGGCTATCAATAGGGTTGGTGAGGTGTCAGGCGTGTTCATAACCCCCTGAGGAAGTAAGTGATGGTCAGCTGCAAGTTTCCCCCATTCCACTGAAGTACATGTAAATTTTGTACAGTGCAAATTTATACACCCTTTGTCATGTCCAAATGGGGATATTAAGGGCGGTGAGCCCTCACGCAGAAGGTTGATATCTGAAATTAAATCAGGCAAACCTCTGTATTGTTCACCTTTCTCTGTTGAACAGATGATTGACATTGGTGATCTATAAAACCAAAAGGCAGTGACATAAACACTGTACCTGTTGAAGAGGATTAAAATCCTGGGTCTTCATAACTGCCACATTACAGGCCACATTTCTACTTTTGTCCGCTTAGAAAACAGCACTTAAAATAATTTGCCTCAATTCTGATATATAGGCTTTGTTTTACTACCCCATGGACAAAGGCTTGTTCAGAAAGTCAGGTGAAAACACGCAAAAACAAACATCCATTACTAAATTGCTGAGGATTAATCTCAGTAAAGCATGTTCAAACATTTACAGAAATTTACAGTCCTTACAGAAGACACTCGCTTTCTTCTGATTTCATTCTCTGCTGACATAAGTAGCAATTCAAGTTCCTTTATTTTCTTTTCTTTATCAGGATCATCATCAATAAATGACTGCTGAAAAATTTAAGAAAGAAGCCATTACTATTTTCAACCTCCACCAGCCCTCAGCAGTAAAGATGCTACATTACAGCACATCTACATTTTTATTCTACAATACAGTCGTTGCTCACAAGCAAAACAACTCCAGCAACCACCAGGAAATAGATGTGATGTTAAAAGAGGAATACAAGTTAATGTTTTATCAGACTTGTCATATGGCCTGTAAAAGCTCAGTATGCTATAGCACTTTTTAACCAAAAGTCACTCAATTCTGTCTTTAATGGAAGAAACATGTTTGTGTTTTAAGGTGCTTTCTAGAATTTTGAGTTACTTATCCTCATTTAGTGTGAAAAAGTGTTTCAAACCAGCATTTGCTGACAGTGCCCACACAAGCAATCCTACCACCACCATCAGAAAATAAAGTTAACTATTTTTGCTTAGCTGCTTTGTTTCTAACGTCCTTTAAAATTCTGTATTATTGCTATGTATATGGGTAAAGTGAGGATGTATGCCATGAGTTTCAAAACCAGATGTATTCCCCAGTTTAGAGAGGGCTTCAAGGAGTGGAAAGTATCTTACACTTTTCTGCATAGGGCAAACCAGAGTATCAAAAGCTACATGAGGCTTTGTTATGATTTGTAATCTTAAACTGAGATCAGGGTAGAGAATGCACCATGGAACAGATGGCCTGCACAGGGACACCGATGGCGAGGCACAGAGTTCTGCAGAATGCCTCCAACACATCTAGCACAAAGTATATATTATTCCCTCTATCAAATTTTTTTTAAAATTAAGTTCTATTACCAATTTTTTTCCCAGGAAGTCATACTACAAACCAAAACCTACATTCAGTCTGCAACACAGGAGGAATTGCAGATTTATTCAAAGTGAGCCCAAAAGAGCAAAAGGAAATAAATAGATATAATTTTTGTTTTAAAGCTTCTCAATCCCTCAGCTTTTATAAAGCTTAAAAAAAAAACAAACAAAAAAAAGGCATCTTCAACTGGCCAATAGAAGTTTATAGGTCAGAAAAAAACTAAATCCTACTGAGACCAAAAAAGCTCAGACATAATTCTAAGTTACAGTAAGTTGAGTCTTCCAGATAGGGTTCTATTTATTACATATCTAAGCAACTAAATCTTGTCTCCCAGAAACAGGTCATAATTTTAATGTAAAGATTTAACTAGTAGACTATGTTTTAAGCCATACTTGTGTCGGAAGCAAGCACATTGTGTTTCTGGCATGTGGAGAGACTGCTTTTTTTCCTACCTAGAACTACCCATTAAACTACCAAGCCTATGTACAGAGTAACACTGAAATCAGTTTAAATGAATGATAAAAAATTAAGAACATTTTCAAGTCACAAGTTTTTAAACCCTGTTTTACAGCATAATACACAGCACAGTCTCTGTACTGTTAATGTGCCTGTTAACAATTTACCTGAGCTAAGGTGGAAGAAGCCACAGCATGCTCGAGACAGCTGCCTTCTGGTGAGGCATATTGGTATGCTGGAATCTAAAAAGAGACATAAATCACTTTCACGAACCCTAAAGAAAAGGAGGCTGTGAAATCATCTCTAGTTTATTGTACACAAACTATTTATTATGGTTCGCAAATCCCGAATTACCATTAAAAATACTCAATAGATCTTCATTCTTTCAGACTTGTTTCTTGTACCAAACCCATGGAATTACTTGAAAATGGGAAATACTAATTATTTTGGATTTTAAACTTACATGTGTCTGAACAGGTACGTAAAATTGATTCTGAGTGTGCAAGTCTTCCATAGCCAGACAAGGCTGGGGCTGAAGTGTGGCTGAACTAGTGCATTCAGACTTTACAGCATCCTGTAAATAGCCTTCCTGTTCCACCTTTCTTCGCATTGTTGAATTCCAGTGATTTTTAATTGAATTATCAGTCCTAAAATGAAAGTGTACAACAGTGACTGGTTTCCGTATCTCAAAGTTTAATGTATGGTGTAATTTACAGGGTTTGTACAGTAGGTTAATTTCAAGCCACGAATCCAGAAAGCTCCAGCAGCATGGACTGAAAGTTCCATTATCAGCACGGTTTTGGCATAATTGCTAGAAAGATACACTTTTCTAAACTGCCTTCTACTACACTTCAAGTCTGCAGGAAATGAAAAGTAGCAACAGAGAAAGCCTTGGTTCTGGCTATTATCATGAGTGAGAATCTTGTAAGGACATAATGTCTCTGTCCTTACAAATCCATCTTCCCTCTCTGAAATTGCTGTGAAGATGCACTCCATTCCCTTCTGTTCCTCCAAAGGATTTCCTGTGATTCATGGATTGTGTACTTCATCAAAATGTTGATTCTTTAAAACACACATCTTTAAGGACTGAGGTGTGGACATTCCTTAGGCACAGCTAGACAGTCACCTCTGAATTCAGAGAGGGACAGCTTAACACCAAATTTCAAATCACAGTACAAGGTAAAAGAAAATTTATTTCAGTAAACTCTCTATACACTAAAATTTTGTTTTCCACAAGTGTATAAATTGGCAACCACACCTGAAACAAAGATAAGGAGAACAAGACATACAATTCATTCTTAACTTGGTGACTAGTTTTGCAACACAGAACTCCTATGCCTGGACTTTTGAAGGTTGCTAAGGTTTTTTTTTCCCGAGTGTCCTGTTTAACAAGAATTATTCCACAGAATTAAAAAAAAAATAAATTCTGTCCTTAAACCAAAACAAATGTCACCCTTAAAGACATGTCAATGAAGGCACTTTGATATCAAGTCTCGGGATGTTATGGCATTCTGCCACTATTACTGGCAGTTACTCTCCAGCTCTACTATGTTTTTTCCTAAGTCATCAAGAGGATATTTGAAGGAACGTGCAGTATTAGAGGCCTTTTTATTGATTGGTTTTATGGCTTTTAACAATACATAATCAAATGCACAAGATCTGTAAAAATTTCAGTATCTATCAAGATACAGATGCTGTGACTTAAGTTTCAGCAGGTGCTCTCTGACTAAAACTACACTGGAAAGGGTAGTGTGATGACTGCTTTCCACATCCCTATATTTAACAGAAAGAGAGTTGAAAAGCACCTTCCAGGAAGAAGTTTTGCTATTTCAGCCCATCGGTTTCCCAAACGCTTGTGAGCTTCATAGATTATTCTGTCCTCCTCTTCTGTCCACGAAGACTTTTTCACCTCAGGATTGAGATGGTTGTGCCACCTCTCTCTGCACTGCTTGCCTATTCTTCCTTTCAGGTGTTTTGCAATCAGAGACCAGCGCTTTGGACCATACTTCTGAACCAATTCAATAACCTGAAACACAAATGAAAGCATGTTGTAATTCCAAAACCTAATTTTCCTAGTCAACTCTGAGAACACTGATAATTTGGCATTTTAGAATAGGATTATAATAGTCAACTTGATAAGATACTAGGTCTAAGGAGGGAGACAGCGACTTGGTGTTTTAAAAATTATTTTTCAAGAAATAGGAAAAAAATTGCTTATTAACTCCAAGTTCACTGTGTTTAGAAAATAAGTACACACTGATTAAAAGATTAATTTGGGAGTTTCCTTTCTGTCATCCATTGTGTAAGTTGATGTTAGGGAAGACCAAAAAAGAAGCTGGTAGAGATGCTCAGTTTAATTTTTTTCCAACAACATATGTATGAGAAAAACCCCACAGCTCTACTCCCAACCTCCATCCCATTTCTACCTCCTTTTAAGCATTAGAAGCTTTTTCTTAAAAGATTGATGAGAACTGTAGAAAAATAGCTTAGGAAGACCATACTCACAAGTCGATAAATACAAGTTTTGAACATTTTAAAACTGTTTTAACCAGTGGCAATGGGCAGTATGTGAAAGCTCCATGCATGCCTCCCTACAGCGCAGTCCAGGTTTTTCAGGCAAAAAGCTGCAATGTGGATTCAGAGGTGGTGAAAAGGAGTCTAACAAACCACAGCTAGCTTCTTTAACAGTAGAGGATGAAATAATTTCCCTCATTCCCAAACCTTTTAAGTCTAGTGGGTTCAAGGAATAAAAGATGTGAATGAGACCTTTGACCTTTAGTACTGTAAAGAGATCTCCTCTGCTTGGTAAGCAAGAGCACTTCAGCTCACAACCTCAGCAAAGGGAAATGAGATGCTTGAGCAGACCAGACATTCCATCTACTTAAAAACAGCTGCCTTTTTTTTTTTTCTCTCTCTCTCCTCTCACACAGCATAATGTAATTATCTATGTCAAAAGATGCATCAGGCATCTGACATCACCTGTGTGGGGATGAAACCCAAGAGAATAAGTAGACATTCTTAGCAGTCGTATGCCCATTTTATTACAGTAAAAGAGTACAGCATCTATTTTTCTTACCCTCTGATCTTCTTCTTTAGTCCAGGGACCTTTAATCAGTTCCGGGTTTAGTACCTTCTGCCATCGATGCTGACACTGAAAATCTGAACGATTCTGAAATAGTTTTAGAAGGCCAGTGTAGCTGTTAAACTCTTGAGTACATAAAACTGTAAACATTAGCTAGACATAGTTATCAACCTATTTCAAATTAAAATACTTATTCAGACCTTTGTTCTAAATATAATAGTTGAATTCTCCCTTATTAGTTCTTTTTCCATTTGCTTATAAAAACTCTTCTCCAGAAAAAAAACAGCCTTACACAAAGTTCTAATCTAGTTACTTCAGTGGTCTTACTTGATAATCAAATTCAGAACTCGCTCTTCTTTAAGAAAAACTTAGGATTATTTTTGTCCACCTTCTCTAAACTTTGTGATTGACATGCTTTTGACAATATAACAATACAAGGAAATAAATTTAATGGAAAAACCTTTTCTTTCAAATAAAATAATAAACATTTTTCAAAGTCTCAAATGAATATATTCTCAGCTCTTTACTAGAGCATCAAGGAAAACAGATTTATATGAAGTTTAGCTAACACCTATTAATTAAACAACACTGCTTTCTCTGCTCCAGACAGATGGTGCTTTTTTGTAGCTTCACTAAGGAGCTTTTGAAATATTGTTCCCAGTTATGAAAGAGCAGTAAGCTTTCACTTAGCCTCCTAAAAACTGTCTGTGAGAAAGTCTAGGACTCTCAGGGTAGTCAGTCCAATCCTTAGCAATATGCCTGAGCCGATAAGGTTCTCCCAAGTCTGAGCTACATTGAATTCAATTTACAAGCACCCAAGCATACTTTAAAACATTTTTACTGTTATGTGTTTCTGATTTCTATTTCACACCATTCTCAAACTAAACATATGAGCAAAGTATATATTAGAAGTGAACAGATATTCAACTTACTTGCAGATGACTAGCGATGAAAGCCCAATCATCTGTACCATTTTGTTCCACCAGCTTCTTTAGCCTTTCATCCTGTTAAGACAAACTCAGCCAATAAACACTATCCCGATATGATACTAAAGAGTAACATATTTAATACACTACTATCATCATGTAGGAATGAAACCAAAGCAAAAAAAAAAAAATACCTCATCACGTGTCCATTTCACCCTGTTACAGATCTTCTTAAGACCTTTTTGCTGTGGTACTTCATAGTCATGATCCATATATTGAAAGTCATCATCTTCCTCACTGAAGAGTATGACAGAAGAGTGAAGAAGATAGAAATAAAGTTGAAAATAACTCTAACTTATTTTTTCTAACTACATGCAGCTTTTTTCCATTCTGTACATATTGTTCTAAAATGAGATATGGAATTTGTATGACTATAAGTTCTGTCTCTAGTAGTGCCCTATATTCACCATGGCAAAGGAACAGAATTCATTTTCATTACAGATATTATTACAGATAATTTGTTCCAGACCTAGATTTGAAGCAAAAGCTATTATTTAAGATCACGTTTTTGTAACACAGTTATGAATCTTTACACAGATGATCTTACAAGATAAGTGGTTTGCTAGTCTGCAAAATACATTCGTGTTCCACCTCCATAACTCAAAGGTAACAAGGGTGCCAACTCATTCAGCATCAACTTGGGATTTTCAGTGGGCTTCTGTCTTGAATAAAAGCATTGCTTCAGTGTTACAGGAATTAGATAAAAACCTTTGAAGACAGAACTATTCCAGTAAGAAATAACTACTGTACCAGTGCTGACCCTCTAAGTTAAGAAGCAGGTAACCTCTGTGACTCGATGTAGATCCCACTCCATCTACTGGAGAAACGCACACTTCACAGCCCGGAGAAACAAAGCCTTGCCAACAGACAGCACTGGGAGATGTTTCATGGAAATATCACTTAAACTTGTACGTCAGTGACTCATGTTAGACAGCATAAATCCAAACACATGTGGAAACCTAGGCCTAGCAACAAGATGAGTAGTTCCTGGGTGATAGTTACAGCGAAGACACAAAGAAGGGACTCCCATCCAAATATGCAGCTTTAATTCAAAGAAGTTTTATACTGCAATCTTAATTTTCGTCCATTTTATTATCAGCATAAAGCATGATATACATATTACAAATTAGTGTTCAAAACTAAATTTATTAGTTCTGCTCAGCCTTGAAAATTACTTCCATTTTTCAATTAAAGGTAAAAAAAAAAATAATTGCCTTCCCAGTAATGGGATTAACCTGTGCTTGTATCTTAAGAACTGACTAGAGGGGAGATCTCTATTTCCCAGAACATGCAATTCACCCACACAGCAGGCTGACCACCCAGTTAAGGGTTTGTTATTTCCCACGAAGTGGCTATAAAGATCAGCGGTAAGTTCTTCGCAGTACTTACAAAACAAAACAAAAACCAACCATAAAAACCATAGTGCATGTAAGAGGTTGCACCGAGTGGCTTGGAACTTAAGAAAAGAGGCTTTACACTCACAGGTAACTAACAGCATTCCCTTCCTCTTCCCACCTGCTCTTTTTTGTTTCGCGTCCACAGGTCCTCAACAAACTTCAGGAGTATATCTTGGTATTAGAAGGACCATATCTTGGTATTAGAATCCTATTTCACACCAAGCGACCCATACAGTTCACTTACAGCTAACATTTGGCCTCATGGCTAAGCCCTTTGTCAACAGGGCCTCCTCACCCATTGCACAACAAACACCTTCAAGAACAGACTTTGCTTATGTGAAAAGTCATGGGCATTTTAAAGAAGGGCACTAACCTCTCTTGCACCTTGACTGCACATGAATAACCATTTATAGTCTTCACTCTTGTTTAGACTAGTACACCAGTAGATTATAAATTCAATACACATGAATGGTTGGAACTACTAACTTAAGCTTTCAGTTAAAAAAGAAAAGATTTTCAGACACATGGGGTTGCTATAGCTCATTTGATGGTTCTTTTACAGTTATGAAACTGGGCTAAAATACCGCATGAAAGGGGAACACAGACATCAAATTTTACCAAATAACAACTTGGGAACAATAAAGTATTTCATTAGTTCTGCACTAGCATTCTTTGCAATTCTGAGTTAAGAATCATTAAAGAAAAAAAAAATAACCTTCCAAATGCAAAAAACAAGAGCAGATTAATAAAATTAAACTTAATTCCATTCAGTGCAAAACACGTTCTCCTTACTCCATATCTAAAATCACCTTTATGTAAACTCATAATGGTAATGATTTGGTTTTGGAGGTACTGTCACACACTACACAATATTCCCGTAGGGCTACTGATCTTTAACCAAATGTTCCTCTGCTATCAACAACCAGTTGTATTTTCAATCATGACATCAAAGCACTCCATAGCCACAAGAGGTAATACAAGCTAAAGCTTTGCAAAGATGAAACTACTGTTTGCAGCACCGCAGATGAAAGCCTCTTAAACTACAAAATGCAGATGAGGAGTAACAAGTAACATTCTCTCCTAGCTGATTCTTGCAGCTTGCAAAGCACAGACAGCTCCAGCAGTTGGCCTCTGCAACCAAAGCCCTTGAATGAATCTTTGTTCCTTATACATCTAGAAACCCAAAGCATTGCTGTCTTGGTTTAGCAGCAGTTTTGGAAAAAACACTAACCTATGAACTCTTTTTGTGTCAGCAGAAAATACAGAAGCAGTTTTAATATCTGTAGCTTTAAAACCACCCCTAACTCAGAAGTATGCAGTCACAGTAAACCCCAGGTGCCATGGGTAACTCAAACATTAATATCTCCCCAAGTATTCTTCCCTTTCTCAATCCTAATCCTTCATTTTACTTTTCTTCTATTTATTCTATTTCTGTCTATTTAGGACAAGAATAACTATAGCGATAAAACAGTTCTTCAAGACCCACCTGAATACAAAGTAAAGACACACCCACTTTCATAGCAATAAAACAAAAGATGTATTGAAACCATCCGGGGCTGCTGCTGAAGCAGTTGAGGAAAACATTCTCTCTCAGGAACGTTTCAAACCAGATTGCAACATCCTCAGTCAAAGAATATGCCAAATCGGAGAAAGCAGGTGCAGTCAGGATACAGGAAGAACCAGCACGCCTGAGCATTAACTGAACAGCCCCAAACCTTATAGCAAGGCTGTGCCAAAGCCACTCAGCGAGGAGAGCATCGAGAAATATTACTCCAGCAGAAGTAAGCAGCTAGAAAAGCTACACAGTCGTTACTGACAACGACCACAAAGAAGGAAAACTAAGGAGGAGTTGCCAAGGTAAGCGACAACAAAGACGGTCTGGGCGAAAACAGAGACGCGAAAGCAGCAAGAGGCGAGATTGACACCCGAGAGCTGATGCTCCTAAGGGAAGGCAGACAGGTACCTTTGCGGGAGCCGGGAAAGGGAGGAACCAGCGGGCGGAGGGAGGCAGAGAGGGAAGGGAAGGCGGCTGGCAGTGACACCCGAGGCCGGGGAGGTGGAAGGAGGCCGAGAGTCGCGCCAGCACGGCTCGGCAGGGGGGATGAGGGCCGGCAGGGGCGGGGCGGCAGCGGCACCTGGCAGAGATCCCGGGGCGCGGGGGGGGCGAGGGAATACCTGGGTGTGCAGAGCAGCGACTGCCCGGGAGGGAGGTGGGGGGGAGGCAGAAGGCGCAGAGATCCCCGTGCTAGGCCCAGAGTCACACTCACCTGCGCGGTCTCTTCGCCATCCTTGAGGCGCACCATAGGGGGGACCGCCACGGCAGCGGGGCGCAGCGCGGAGCTCCCGAGCCCCCGGCCGGGCTCCTTTTCCCACAGCCAGGCGGCGCAGCCCGGCAGGGCGGGCAGGGGGCGGAAAGGGGCACTAGCGGCTCAGGAAGGCTTAAGGCGGGCAGGGCTCCTCTGACGGCTCCCCACAATATCCACAACGCCCCAGCAGCCGCCCTCAGCCCCGGCCTGGCTCGGTCTCCGGCGCGTCAGCCATGGTTCGGCCTGGCCCCTGCCCGCAAGGACGGAGCGCGCAGCGGCCCCTTTCTCGCCCGGGGGGGGCCGCCCCCCGCGGCCCCCCCCCCCCGCCCCCCCACTCCTGTCAGAACTACCCCAGGCTCCAGCGGCGCCTTCCCGCCCGGGGCTGCTGCCCTGCGTTACTCCGCCTCACACAGCCTCCTCCCCGGCCCCTGCTGCCGCCGGGCCCCCGCTGCCGCCCGGGCTCCGCCACCACGGCGCTGAGCGGCGGGCTCGGTGGGTGCCGCCGAATCTCGCGCCCAGCCTCCTTCCCGAGCCACCGTTTGAATCTGCGCAGGCGGACTGGCGCCCCATTGGCTGCCTCCGCCGCACGCGACCCGGCAGGCGGGGCCTCGAGGCAGGCGGGCGGGGCCGAGGCATGACGGGGGAACGAGTCTTTCCCTGGCGGGCGGGAGGTGGCCCCGGTTCTCCGCCACCCACCGCCCCGTAACGCCCCGCCGCGAGCGCCCGCGCGGCGGCAACGGCAGCAGCAACGGGCGGGCGCCTGACAGAGTTAAAAAAAAAAAAAAAAAAAAAAAAAACAGGCAAAACCGGCCGCCCCCCCGCGCGGCAAAAACTGAACCTCTCCTTCGAGCCGGAATCGAACCAGCGACCTAAGGATTGCCGCGAGGTGTGCCTCTACAGTCCTCCGCTCTACCAGCTGAGCTATCGAAGGGAGCTGTACGCCGTTACTATTCCGCGGTACAAAGCCTTGCTCGGCCGCCTCTAGGTCGGTTTTCACCCAACAGCAACAGCCGGAGCTCCTCAAAACCTGCTTTAGACCGAGATCTAGAACGGCAGGCGGCCCGAGTCCCACTGGGCGCGCGTTCCCGCAGCCAAGGCCTCCTCGGTACTAGCGGGTAGCGCAGGCGGCGGGAACGGTGCCCTCAGCCCCTCCTCACACCGCCTCGGGGTGCGAAGACAGCCCTTCCCTCTTCCCGCCCTTTCTCTCCGCCTCCAAAACACTGATCGCCTGTGCTCACGCGCGTGCCTGTGTGGGTCTACTCACACCCCCCATCCCGCTTATGGGGCCCCTGCCCTACCCGCCCCCCCGTTACAGGGAGAAAAGGCAGCCCAAGCACCGCACCACATCCTCTCGTGGCTGCGCTCACAAACACACGGGCTCTGCCGGGCTCCTGGGGGAAAAGCTCGTGAGCACCTGCCGTAAAGACAGGGGTTGGCAGTTAGAGAGTCAAATTAAAACAGACAAAAATGCATCTTCCCACAGCCCTGAGAAACACACCCCTGGGGTCAGAGTTTCACCCACAGCGCTTGCTCCATCCTTGCTCAAGCCTATCACCGGGCCCAACCATCAGCTTTTTCTTTTATTAATGTGACTTTTAACGGTCAAAACAGAATCATCAAACCAGCAGAACGTCTCTTATTCCAAATACATTTTTAACATGGTTTTCTTAATTGTTAGCCACCACCACAGAGGAACTTCGTGAAGCTATCACCATTATAAAGTACAAGCTACGCTCGAGCATAACCTATGCATATTCCAGGTATTCCCCTACACAAAAGGCTTAAGGTGGACGTTATTTTTATAACCGCAGCCCAGTTTGTACACACATACCTGCAGATGTACATGTTTATGCGGGTACGTGTCTCTCCCCAGCCCGGGGGGGGGGCGCGGCTGGCGGGAACGCTGGGCCCGCAGCGCCCCCTGCGCGGCCACACGGGAACCTCAGGCCCTGGCAGGCACAGGAGGGGAAAAAACCCAAAGAAACCACAGAAAACACAATTTACTTGCGTTACAAATCTACTATTACAAGGGCGAACTCATATCCTTGCATCGTTCACACACAGACACACCAAAAAATCGTTGGGGTTTTATTTATTTACCAGTAGTCTGTGCTTGCTGTTTAGTAATGGGTGCTCAGCACCAACCTGCGCTCACGGTGATTCACTTTTAGTACCCAGAGGTGACAATGCAGCAGGTTTCCCCACATCAAAGCCTGGACAAAAGTCTTTGAGCAACAAAAGCTGTAATCAAAAAGTATGTGGAATAAAAACCACTCTGAGACTGGATTTGTGTCGTCAGCCTCGTATGGTATGAAATGCTGTGTTTTAGCATTCATTTATATTTCATTCAAAGGGAAGGGAGCCTGAAATAACAGTAAGTTTTAAAAATGGTTTAATTAAGTACCTTCTTGTAGATTGCTGTAGTAATACATGTGTTCTTAATTTGTAGGAAATAGACACTAAAAGCATCAGCTGAGATGAACTACTAAATCAATAAGTAGTCATGGTTCTGCTGTTAAAAAAATAATTAACAACCTAAAGATGCAGTTTGTGGTGACATCCAGTAAACATTCTCTTTGGAGCACGTCAGTAAGCACAAACACCTCACATTTTTCTTTTTTAATCCTGCATGTGTCTGTCCTGTGTGACAATGTTCAGTGGTCTAATGTTCAGGGTTTCTAGTGTTCCTATATAATTAAAAAACAAAACCAAACCAGATCAATATGCATCCCTCTCTCCATCTTCTAGTAGCTTCACAAAACCAAGCCAGAGATCTACCGACTCCTCTCTTCAGAGACCTGAGCTTACAGGATTTTTACCAGATACTTTTAGCAGGCTGTGATGTCTTATCAAATATATCAATCAGAACCACATGCAGCCATCAAGTCTTCAGCCCAGCTACTTGCCTTGGTCTGGATTCAGTGTCATGGCACCACTCATTCAGCATCCAAGGCGATCTGTGGGGCTGGAGCTTCCTCCTCATGTTTGGAGAAATTCCTGATGAAGAGCACAAGAATACTCACCAGCTACTTTTTCAAATTAAAATAGTTCTCCATATGGCCAGCACATATTATCTGCATCTGCTCCGTGTCACAGAACTGAAGATCCCAGCTTGTCATTCATACTTGAGTCATTCCACAGTCAGTTCAGTGAAGCTGCAGTTCAGAGCAATTTTAAATAGCTCTGTGTCTTTGGAGTCATACTTGGTCTTTGTTTGTTTTGGGGTTTTTTTTCCTTTTTTTCAACTTTTTAGTAGGAAAGTTTCTGAAGAGCAATATTCTATCCACAGCTGGTGAAAATGACCTGCTTTTGCTGGAGTTCTCTCTAAATGCTCCTTACAACGCTTTCCTGAGATGCTAAGCCTTACAGGGTCAACCACTTCACCCAGAAGAGTTAGCAAACTCTGGGCACTCTGACCCAACCTAGTTCTTTTAGAGAGGGAGGAAAGTGCTGATAACTCTGCCAAACTCAGTTATCCTGTGCTCCGTTAACCACGACACAGAAGAATTTTGTGTACCCACACACATACTTCTTGGAGGAAGTCAAACAAGGTTTTCATTTCTATCAGTCCAATTTGTGTGAAATTGAATCATTTATCTATTGCCTCTTGCTGTCTCCAGGAGCAGCAGTATAAACAGAAGAAAATAAGCTTCATTTTATATATACCAACTTGACAAAATAGCCTATAAAATCAAGTTTTCTTATTCTGAAAGAAGTTATGTGAACCATTCCTTGAAGGTTTGTAAGAAATTACATTTTGTACAGCCTGGCTCCCCGGGCTAATGAAAACCATAGCACTTTCTAAACGTTCTTCTCATTTCTGGTAACTTCCTTCCACTTGCCATCTTTCTTTTCATTTTTTTACTTATTGAATATAAGTTTCCAAACAGCACAGAGCCAGTCCAGACTGACAGGATCACTTTAGAAGTGAAATTAGATTTGCTACCAGCAAGACAAGCCACTAGAAGTATTATTTCCCTCAGAAAGCAAAATTAGGTAGTCATTAAAAAAAAACCAAACAAACCCAGAGATGGATAAAATCCAAATACGTCTGTGCAGCTATCTCAGAATCAATGCCTGTCTTTAACAGAACAGAGGATAACAGTATTTTCAGAAGCCTCTCAAAGTGTCTGCACGTTACAGCCATGGATGTTGTGCTTACACCAGAGCCTGATGCCTTTTAAACATTGATTAATATTGTCAAAGTCACCCAGCAGACATCAATCTAAGTACTTCAAGTCAGAATAACCCATTTCAAATCAGATCTGTAATGTCAGCTTGGGCATCAAGTCTGCTATGGACCGAAACACTGCTACATTATCTATCAGTAAGCAGTAAATCCTCAAGCATCACAAATCAGTAGAATACAGCATAGATCAAAGCCTTCATAAAATGAACTCCACATCAAGCAAAGCAACACAGGTTCTGGTAATGTTTGCAGTCCACAGATGAGTTTGAATTGACTCTTCACAACAACAAAAACAACTCCCAGAACTCACTACACATACTGAGCAGCATCCAAGGTCTGCCCTCACCCCGATCCTGGGGAGAAGATTGTGCTGTGAGGGGTCTTGTTCTGGCAGAGATGTTAGAACAGATTTGCTGTGGACATAGCCAAGGGGAAAAAAAAAAACCAAACAAACCAAAACAAACAGCATAACAAACCACAAATCAATCTGAAATAATAATAATACAAAAATATAGATATTAAGGCTGTACAATTAATAGCAAGGGAAAAATGAAAACACTTTGAAAGCGTTCTTAACGTGGTGGTTTCGTACCTTCACTGCTGGTTTGGGCTCAGATTATAAACACTGCATTAATAAAGACGAGTAAACTTCTAGCTTAGCATTAAGTATTTCAGCCTTTGCAAGACAAAACTTTCAAAGGGTAATTTTCAGTTCTTCATGGTGCAGTCGAAATTAGCACTGGATATTTACAGCCATCCTTTTAAAGGCTGCTTTAATGCTGTGAATTTGAATTAAAGCCTTTCAATAAATACAGGATTAAGAAAGAGAGTTTTGCAGACGGGTTTTGTGACTTCATTTTAGGCTCAAAAGTTACGATTACAGTGTTTGAAACAAAGTACCACACTTAGCCAGTAGAAAAAGCAGAGAGATAATTTACGTAGCTGTCAATATGTTCATCTTTTGAGTACTGCCAGATTTCCAGAAGCCTAGCTCTGCCAAATGCTGCTATTCATCCTTGTGTATTACGCCCATGCGTTCCCATTTTGCTTTCAAGTGCATTTTGACCGATGTTTCGAACTGCAGATTGCAGGATACCTTAAATGTCAGCGTCCTTCTACACCTTCTTGGTGAGAACTTGGAAAAAAGATTCAGATCTCAGATTTTTTTTTTTTTTACCAAATATATAAAAAGGGCTTTTAAACATCTCTCAAATTGAAAGGTGCTTTGTGTTTAATGAAATACTTGGAACAGGTATGAGATCCAAAAAACTTTTCCAAGGAAGTTTCTTCAAAACAGAAAGACAACTAAAGCAAAATGGATGACCATCAGAGTTTACTTTTCTGAGACTAGTACCAGTTTTTCCAACTTCTGCACTAGTATTCATCTATGTGAGCATAAGGCGGTTTGCATGCAGAATGCAGGCATTAACAGAGGTACAGTTCCTTCACTCTGCAGCCAAATCAGTGTTCATTAAACGGGCTCATGTGCAAAAGGCTAGGTGAAAGTTGTACCTTATAAAACCAAAGCAGATGTTTTAACTTATAGTTTTAATATAGCAATCAAAGAAAATTCCAAATACTGTACAGTGAAGTGTAGTATAGTACACTATATACTGTTATAATACACTATTGTTACATTACAGATAAAAAAATCAAATATAATTAGTACAGCAATCACAAATAAAACAAACCAAACTGTGCTGGATAACAGCCAGTACTGTGAAGATGGTCTAGCTTCTATGCTAATTTATTTTTAGTTCAACATGTAAAGCACTTACTGTTTAAAAAGATTTGTCTTCTAAATATATACACTATTTTAATTCTTATTTATACATTTTAAATAGCATTCCCTCCTCAAAGTGCACTCTTTCATTTCTTGGCAATAATCCTCATTTAACATAAAATAATTCTGCAAATACCACTCTTGTTTCAACCTCTTATTGCTCAACCGCAGGCGTAAGGGCTCAGAGGGAATCCTGCATTCTAAAGATCTTAAGCAACTTCTTCAACTTTAAGAAACTAAACTGATATCCACAAGCAAAACAAAGAAACCACTTACTGTTGTGGTTTTTTTAAACAGAAGGATCAACTTCATATTATTAATTTACAAAAGCGTGTAGATTCTGCTACTTGAAAATGGGAGCCAAACAAATGTAGAGAGAACTGTGGTATCTTCTCACATCGTTCTTTTTTTCATACACTTCATTCAGATTGCGCAGCGCTCTCCCAATTACAAGCATACTACAGATTTTACTACCCTGGTATTTTCAGCGCATTGAAAAAGTATCAAACAACTCTGCTGGCCTCCGGAGAGCGACAACAGGCTCTACCTTTTGAAAGATGGCAAATGCAGCATTTCGACAGCACGCCTGTTGGACAGAGATTCTGTCGGAGGCCACCTCTGGCTCGTGTTCTGCATCCGAAGACTCGTAAACTACATGGGATTCACCAAACCAACAATTTATATTGCTGGTTTGTGTCTGTAGCAGTGAAGACATCCCAAATATATTTATATATTTTCATTTGACAAGGTGCTATTTATTATCCCCACACTGAAATGCAAACAATTCACAGAGAAACAGCAGTATCAGAAAGTCAACCTTACTATGCAGCCAGCCATTTGAAGTAGGAAAAATCTTGCATGTGCCTGGAAAATGGATCTGTTCTCCTGAGGTTTCCCATATGCTCGCAAGCAATCTTCTTCTGGATTCTCTTTTTTTTTTTTTTTTTTTTGGTACTGGGCCTGTATTTTCAGTAATCATTTTTCATTTAGGTTACACATACTAAGCCATTGTAAAGTTCAGGATTTTCAAATAATTTAAGTCTTCTTTGCCATGAGACACTGTGTAGAAGGTGGTTGGCCCCTAGACAAGAAAGTAATCAAGGCAGGCACTCAGAAAGAAATGTAGAGCCACAGCCTCTGTCCACAGGCAATTCCATAGCAAGAAGTCTGGGAGGTTTCTGAGAAAGGAACACTCTTCATACCCTTTGAGAAGTCCAATAGACACAGCTTCATATCCACGAAGAGTCAACATCTTCCCGCCCTTCTAGCCCACCACTGTTTTCCTGGCTCTAATGGGGAACCCTAACACCACATGGGTGCTCCTAAGCCAGGCACACAGATTTGCCCTCAACTTACATTTGCACCCGCAATCAAATGAAACATCTACCGAAACTTACACTTCAGTGTTCTTTATTTCACTTCTCCTGTACAGTCTACTACACAGCTCACCAGCATGGAGATGAATTTTAGCTTCACTTTAGAGTATTCAAAGTCATCTTTCTCCAAAACACTGATGTTTAACTGCATGAGAAAGCTACGTGAAATAAGAACACTGCAAAGAAATATCACAATCCTGCTTTACACCAGAGGAATTCACATTAATCCATCTTGTGATTTTGACACCAATTTTATCATTCTTTTTTGAGACCATTTCGGTTTAGGAACTGGAGAGTTCTGATCTACATGACTTGCGTGGAACTGAGTCAAAATTGTCAAATTACTGCTGAAATGGGAAGCGTGTCAAAATTAAACCAAGCCTTCTTCTTTGTGCAGTAAAAGGCACACAAACTTCTGTAGTCTTACCAGAAAGGCATGAAAGAACTAAGTATCTTCCCTTGAAACAAGGATGATGTGCAACGAATATTTCCATTTATTTTCAAACTTAAAACTCTCTCATATACACTGCCCCTAGTTATGTCTAAGTGCTAGTTACCTTGTCTAAAATGCCAGAGATCCAGGAGATCCCTGTCCCTCAGCCTCCCCTGACTGAAACCCCCTCCCAGGAACAGGCTGCTGCTACACTATTTTCAACCTCACACTGACAAAGCACAAGCCTCTACTCCATGGCATCTATACAGAAGCAGCCTTCAAACAGTGAGACGGATTCAGGGGAGACAATGTTTTCAGAAGTCATGGCAGGCTTCCAGCTGCTGCATGTGCATCCTGTTTCCCACTGAGTAAGCCCTGTCCATTAATCGGTGCATCAGCATAGTCAGTTTTGGTGAGCCAAATTACTTCATACATTCCAAGCTTCCAAACTGCTACCTTACAGGTTAGCAACTTGAGAGCTTCACAGTTTACATTTATTTGTGAAAAGGTGATTCTTATTTCTTACCTGTAAGCAGTGAACTAAATCAGAAAATATTTATTCCCTCTACATAAAAAAAAGCTAACCAATAGATGCATTTAATTTACTTTGACAAAACTGGGGCTATTCTTTAAGTGACTTGCTGCAGTTAATTTTTACATAAAAAAATAAATCCTCCCTCAGGGGACATCTTATACTAACACTCAGAACTGTGTGTTTAGAAATGTAAAAAGTGAGGAGACTTTTCTGAATACAAACATACGATACAAACATTTGTGAACTGGTAAAAACCCACATGTGCACAAACACAGACTTCGATATTTAAATGCTCTTAATTCCCTTGAAGCTGTATTAACATCTCTCACCCATTCAGTGTTATTTTACCATTAGGGGAAGCATCGGTAGTGCATTTAAATATGACTATGAAGACAGGAAGCAAAGTGCAGTATCAGATACACATTCCATCCTTAGGAGCAAGCACAACGGCTGCTTCTTAAAACCTAGCACTGCAGAGCTGATGAACAAGCTGCTCAGGTGGACACCAGCTATATATTATCAGTGATAATACAGGGAAATTTGCATCACAGACTGAAGCGAGTAAAGAGAGGTGGGCAGTTGGTACAGAAACAGCACCTATTCCTTGTTTCCATGGAGTAAACTGTGAGCTTCCAAAAGCTCAGTTAGCAGTGAACACTTTAGGATAATGTACGTTAGTCCCAGTAAATCGCTCCTTAGCTCTGGAGAGGACAGCTGTTAGGTCACCCTGGCCATTCCCAACCAAAGCTCGCAATCGCAGTCTTTTAAAAGAAATGGATTTGCCACTAAGTGTCTGATGTTTCTGGCGCCTGCCAACTTCTCCTCTGTAGTTGTGTTAAAATTGCACACCACCTGATCACCTCGGTGTTTGGGAGGAAATCAGGACACGCTGTCGCTTACTAACAGAGCCCCGCAACGGCTGCGTTGGCTCAGCCAGCCAGGCGGAACCACACCGCATTGACTCTACTGCCTTCATCGTACACCAAGCAGCCTTCTTCTAACTTGCTGAAACTGGCAATATGCAGAAATTAGAGAGGTTACTGAAGTTACACTTATTCCAAGATTTCTGACAAGCGCATACAGCCCTGGATGAGAAAGGGTTTAAACTGAAGGAAGTGCCAGCACGATGTCAAGTACTGTATATGCTGCATTATCCATTCTAGCAGAAGTTTAGTTTCGGTTGCCTTTTGAAACTTATTATAATTCAGGTTTATAGTGTATTTGAGTGGAATCAAGTACCCGGGACAGGATTAACTTTGTCACGTTTCTAGTTTTGTCTGTTCTAGCCTTTCCAGTAACCTTAAACTAGCATAATAAGAACCTTGCATGGGCTTAAATTTTAAGACTTTTAAGGAATTAAAAATTACAAAGACTTTTCAAGAACCCACATTTACAGCAGATATTCATCTCAGTGCATTTCCTAATAACTAATTTACAGGTAACAGAGCCAGCCTGGGCAGCAGTATGGTAATATTGAAAGCTATTGCCAATCACACGCTTATCATGCACTGAATAAGATGATATAATCTTTGACGTACATACAAGATTTAATAACTACTCACTTTGTGTGGCCCAGCCAATAAACATTACATTTGAACTGTAATTTCTTCTACCCTTATTAGATTTTAATCTATCAAGAGTGATCCATTGGCTCAGTTGCATTAGTGATTCCTGCATCTTGACTATCCATCTCCTCAAGCTCCTCAACAGAATTTCCCTTTTGTGCTTTAGACCTCACACGGAATGTTGTTCCCACAGAATTCACCACGTTCCCGTCGGTCGGCTCGATATTCAAGTGTTCAGTACTGCCTGGCACAGAGAACGACTCGGGTACGGCAGCCTGAAAGCTCCCAGTTTTAGCAGCTGAACTCACTGCCTCTACTTTTCTCTGCACTAGATCAACTGACGCTGACTGCTCTGTATTCTGATCCCGCAAGTGTCTATCCATTGAAGCCTGAATAGAAGAGACCATTTCCTGCAACTTTTTTCTCTGTGCCTCAATCAGAGTGGGGTCAAGCTGCCTGCTGTCTCTCATTGTCACAACTCCCGGAGCAATTCGGATCAGCTCACTGTTACCAGAAGCAGCTGTGAATACAGAAGGCTCAATTTTAGCAGAAGGACTGAAGTCCGTTTCTGTGCTATGCTTTCTTAAAAGTGGTGTTTCCCTGGCTCTTTGATCATGGTGTTGACTACTGGATGCAGTTCCTAGGGAATGGCCCTTTCCCTGAAATGCAGTTATGTTATGTAGTTGCTCAGATTTCTTTTTCACCACTCCACCACTACCCAGCTTCAGCATTCCATGTGAGGGACTCGCTTCCCTGCTTCTTGAAGTAGCTTCTGCTCGCACTTGACTTAAGGCCTCTTTAACCAACTCTTCAACATCAGGACCAATGGGAAAGTGCCCAGCAGCATCCACACAGAGCTCTAATCTGTCTTCCGCTGCATTGTACACAAAGTTTTTACCAGGCAGATGTGGAAAAGTACAGTGCTTGCCATCGGCCAAACCTGTAAAGACAGAAAAAGGTAATTATTCAGAGTGCTCACATCTTCAAGGCATGCTCTGAATACACAGTAATTATTGTATTGAACTTACTGCATCAAATCTAGGAAAACAGATACACTGAAAGTTACTGCTGTGGGAGAACAACAATTTCAGCCTGTGTGCCATGTGACAGCAGTCACAGGATACCCCAAAGAGGCTGCTGCCTCTGGTGGTAATACAAGAGAAGTTAAAGAAATACCTACGCTTGCAGTAACACAACACAAGCCAAACACCATCACCCTCACTACCACCTCCCACCCCAAAACCACACAAAAAAAACCCCCCAGCCAAACAAAAACCCCAGAAAACGGCCAGAGAGCACATTTCAAATCACTGTCTATTGCTATTTCAGACCCCACTTCCACGCTCATTACCACCGCAGCAGGATTTCAAATTTGCAATTGTTTGGTCTTCCCAGAGAGGAAGTGTTGCTAGATAAACAAAAGCATTTCAAGCTTACTAAGGTAAGTTGTCCTGGAGATTATAACTATTAACCTTCACAAAACAAACATGAGGCGTAATATCTTTGATCTGCTGTTTCATTGTCCCACTTACAGTTTGACTGATCTGCTGAACCCGAGAGCTCGCTAGACAAAAACCTAAGTTCGGAAGCTGCTCTGTACCAAAAATGGGCAATGTTTGGTTTCCCAGCTTATCACAAAATACAAAATAATTCTTTCATCTCTGTGGTAAAAGCTGCAAGGTGTTATCGCTTTAGCGATGACCGCGATCTGCAGATGAAGACAAGGCTGAAACAACTCTCCTCACTTTGCTTCTATCTGCTATTCAAGGAGAGCTACAATAAAAAAAACCCCATGCTTTAAGAAGTGCCAGGAATTGGTAAATTAATGGGATTTTTCCTCATATTTTCTTACAGTTCTTGAAGAAAAACATCATAAATTATGCAGAAGGGAGGAAACACACCAAGCAAATCCCATTTCTGTGTTATCAGATACAATGCAATTAAACAAAAATTCTGGGCATCAGTGAAGGAGGTCACTCAAATAATTTGAAACATTATTGAACTGTTATACTGATGAACCAACTGACCAATCTCACTCATCCTCCACACACTTTTACAGTTGCAGAGAACCTACAGATGAGATTTGATGCAGAGAACTTCAGACACAGCTCCTCTCTTTACACGCCCAAAGAGTAAAAACACACCGAACAGCACAAAATTTAACCCCAAACACCTACCAGCTGGCTTAGCCCAAAGAACATATTTTAAGTACATGATTTACCAGTTCAACCATCATTTGCAAGAGAGGAAGCTGTACAGGTCTATGAGGGACCAAAACTGAAGTTGCAGTCCTGAAATCTCAATACAAGATCTTAAACAAGGTCTACTAAATCAAACTGCAATCAACAGCACCTACACTTGATAGAAAGCTTTGTCCCAAGTGTCCATTATAACAGCTGCATTATTACACTAACTACAGTATTACTAATAGGTAAGTGAAAATAGTTCAGATTGTTGCACGCTGTAATTCTTTAACGCAGAGATCCAGTAGTTCATAAAACGTTCAAATCACGCGAGTATGTTAATCCTGAAGTAACTCTACCTGCCAAGGCAGTGGGAAACACCTGCACGCACAGAGAAAGGCAATAAAGCTCAAATACAGAATATCATCTCCCACAGCCTCTGATCTTACACTGTCAGTTGCCAAGACTGCCCGAGTCGGGCATTTTCTGGGAGCTAATGCCCAGCTGGGGCAAAATCCCTGGGATTCATTTCAGGTTCAGGTTTCCTTTCCGTCAGGCACTGTTTAAGGTAATTCACTTGCCACAAACACTGCACCAATCTTTGCTGTACAAGGATAGTAAAGGACCAAAATCTAAAGGAAACAGATCTGCTCTAAGACACTGGCAGGCTAATTCTGTTGCCCAGGCCAGTAATTTGTGTGGTGCCCCTGCATCTGTTCAGCAGCACGCTAGAAAGATTAATTGCTTATCCAGTAAGTGTTTTAAAGTATAACAGGAATAGGTCCTGTGATCTTCTCTTTGAGCTTTCCAGGGAAAAAAAACAAAACCAAAACAAAAAAATCAGTTGCCTTACTGAAGTGGTCCAATTCCAGAAGTTTAAATGGAGACGTGTGGGTGTAGAGAAAGTTTCAGAGAGTGCTGTAGAATGAACTGGTCTTAGTCAGATTCCCTAGCCATGGGCTTTCATGTTAAGAAAATTAAAATTTACCATGGTACTAAAATAGAAATATATTTATGTTTACAAGTGACTCAATACCAATGTACCATTTCAAAAATTTGAAAAACAGAGGAAGGAAGGGATGAAAACAAACCAAACAACTACCTGTGGTTTTCTTCATTATGCTGTAGAATACTCCGCCCTGCTGAAACAACTGAGGAAGCCCCTTTGCATAAGACCAAACATCTTCTCCTGTAAAAGAAAAATACAGTCATTGAACAGTCAAATTTTAACATTGTAGACAATGGCTGAAAAGGTCACTCCTTGAATCAAAAGCTGAATCCTTGCTCTCTTCTATGCAATTAAGAATATGAAGCTTTACTGCAAGCTTACAGAACTTGCACTAGAGCCCGGGACAGAGACAACCTTCCACTGTCTGCAGTCAGATGTCCTACATGTTCTAGCACAAAGGTTCCCAAGTTTGATCTGATCCAAGCTGTACCTCCTGGTTCTCTGCCAGGCCCTACCCACCACTCTCCATTCCCCTCCTTGCCATGCTTTCCACACAGACCTGGGAAAGCCTAACAC
>JANIJG010000138.1:0-15576 GCA_024611175.1 Megaceryle torquata | reverse complement strand
ATGGCAAACAGAGAGCATGTGGTTCTTAAAAAAAAAAAAAAAAAAAAAAAAAAGAGAAAAAAAAAAAAAAAAAAAGAAAAATTAAAAAGAGAAATCACGTGCAAAGTGGTTAAGTAACTGTCTCCTTCCCTCCTCCACCTTTTTTTAGTAGCTTGATTGAAATCCAAACCACAAAGTTTTTTGGGGTGGGGAGCCAGGGAAGGAAAGGAAGGCAGAGAGAAGGAAGGAGATAACGTGTCCTACCAGCACCTTGCCCATCCCCGTGTGAAGTCAAACGGTGAAGAAACAAAGCTGCATCATGCAGTGACCCAGGTGGCATCTGGCTGGCACTAAGCACCCTCTCAGCCCACCAGCCGGGTCACAACACATCCTAAATTCAAGGCTGGTGGATGTGTTTGAAAACACTTTCCTAAGACCAGATCTCCTGCCTTTTCACACAGGTAGTAGGGGGAGAGGAACTGGGCAACGACTTCTCTGTGCAGACCTCGAGTCCCTAAAATCAAGGAGAAACACCTGATATCAGCAATGGGCTTTGATTCTACACTTAAGTGAGGTTTTTACTGTTAACAGCTTTTAGCACTTTCCTACTTCAGAAGTGTCAGGCAATCAGTCACAGAATGAAAAAAAAAATGCTGTGAATTATTTGACCTATCTTGTAATATAAAAGGTGTAAACAATAGATCATCATTGCTGTTCCATATTGTTGGTATGTTATTAAGAGCAATCAAGAATCTACTAGATTCCTCTATCGTATCCCAGTACAATATCTTCATCTGTAGAAAACACATAAATTGTCAAAGTAATTGAAACAAGTGCCCCCAGAGAGGCTCATGGGTTACATACTACCAGGATCTAAAGTCACCTTCAGGTCTACAATTTTTCTCTTCTCTTTTCTTTTCCATATATCCAAATAAAAAAGCAGTTTCAGTGAAAAAAAAAAAAAAAAAAAAAAAAATCAAATGCTGCTCCTGAAAAATTGGACGTCAAAACAAGACAAAATGTTTCCCACCGCACAAATACACGCAGTTTGAACTGCCAGCGTCAGTCCGTAAGGAACCAGCCATATGCTCTACCCTTTTTATACCTCTTAGCTGTGTAAACTACTCAAAACTGGAGGGCACATGTCACTTACACTGACATGCAAATCATTACTGCTTTGTCTGCCAGGAAATTTGTGTAAACCAATGCTGAGTTCAGGTTCATTATATTGACATTTTCACCAACACGTAAATTGAAAGGTTACATTGTTGACATACCAGATGTTATGCAAACTGCTTTTCAAACCATGGTTTCCATACATCTCTATAAATAAATAACTTAGACGCTTACAAATGGTGTGTGAATCAATATATGGTAAATCACCCATTTATATACACACAGCACAAACTACTGTGTGTAAACCCCATATTTCACACAATGTCAAAACCTCCTTTTTCACCCAGTACTTTTCATTTTCCTGAAAATAGCTGTCATCTATGTAAATGTTTTCCCTTAAGACCAACTGTTCTTCCTAGCAAGAACATTACAAGGAAACCTGGGTGCCTGAACTAGCACATGGTGTTATCAATGGGAGTTAAGCACCCAAGTGAGAGTTAGGCTACAACACGTCTTTAAGGATTTGAGTTTATGGATCTAAAAGAATAGATTTGCATGTGCTAACTTCAGGCACACTCAAGTTTTTCACATGGATTTGCTCCAGTTTAGATTTAGCCTCAGGGTATTTTGACCCCCTCCTTCTGCATGTTTTTCCCCCCTGACTCATCTCTAGTAAAAAAAATAAGCAAACCACTACTTGTCCAATGAGATACTTATTTGAGACTGGTTCATCGTGATATAATCAGGACTGACCTTGCAAGTATAATCTCTATGAAGTATGCGTGGTCCAGGATGAAATCACAAAGGTGAATAATGTGATTTTAAAATGGTGTTGCACTCCCTTGGCCTCAGGACTAAAACAAAGTGGGGCTGACCCCAGCTTAGCTTACCAGGGCCTTCAGGTACCTCAGGCTCTATTACTGCAGGAAGGAAAATGGTGTTTGGTCCTTGTCATCAAGGTCTCCTACTGTGATTGTTATTTATCCAGAAGCCCCCCGCAGTGCCAGTCTTTACTTGCCATGCCCAGTTTCCAGTGTATGAATCTATTCTGGTGTAAATCGGGGCAAACCAGATTAATTTCCTAAATCTCCAGTTGCAGAGAAACGAGATTTCTTGGAATGACGGTGATGCCTTCTGCCAGTTGCCTCATCTCCTAATCAAAGAAATGTCATAACAAATCAGCTTTTCTGCAGTACCTTATATACATTCAACATACAGATGCAGAATGGTTTCAATACACTCCAAAAGGTTCCGCCAAGCTGGAAGAAGCCTTGATCAATTCAGACCCTTCTCAACCAGCTGTGACACAGGACTGTGTCTTTCCCACTTTATAATTCTTCACTGAGTGCTCATACTGAAATTGTTTCATAACCACATGAATTTGGAGTTTTCATTTCACCCTTGGAAGAAATGTAGAGTCTGGCACGGTGACAAGTATAACAGTGTGTAAAAGCACAATTAACTCATGCTCCCACCCCATTTTTTTACATTTCTAAGGAAGCTCTGAAATTTCAGAGTGATTGTTTTCACTTCAGAGCCAGCAGCACACGATCCCTTCACTTCATCAGCAATGCCGCACAAAGCCGGCGTGCTCGGTCACCGGAGTGAGCCCCTGTCCCACCGCCGGAGGAGAGAGGTCACAGCTGACAGCACGCTCTGTGGCCTTCCCCAGTGACAGGCTTCCTCACCAAGAGGAGCAGTCACTGGAAAGGCCAAGTGGAGTTAAATGCAGCACTAACAGAGTTAGGCACCATAATCCCCTGGGTATTTTTTCCTAGTGCAACCGACTTTTCGTTTGAAAATGTGAATTTGTTTATACATAAACAACTAACACCTTAGAGACTAAAGATCAAACGAAGCTTTTCAATGCGATTAAGTGAGAACATGCCAAAAGATGCTGAAGTTGTTTGTCAAGTATTTTGAGATCTTTAATTCTCAACTCATCTTGGTAAAAGAAAGACAGCTAAAAAGAAAATGGTTTTAGACACTCCATGCTAAGATCTCAACACTGCAAACGTTTATGAACTTTAGTATCTACCTGCTTTCCAAAGACAACTCAGGTGAGCAAAGTTAGCTGTAAGTTTTCAAAATATCACTCCTTCTGCCTGACTGGGGTTGGCTGTGGGGCTGAGACACTGGCGTGTGAAAGTGGTGGTTATTGAGTCAAGAAATGATTTTATTAGTTTGAGGATGTTTAATGAGCAAGGCTGATGTTCTCTGTGCTGAACACAGATGCTGTATCAAACCGTTGATTTGAGCTTGGATCCCCGGTGACTTCAGTTTGTGTCACTTGCTTCCCTGAGATCTCTGAGTGACACCACATAGAGTATCTCACTTGCATTTCCTCTGCTTCCTGATGAGAACAGATCCTCAAAACTCCGTGTTGCATCTAAGCAATGGTCTAGTTTCCTTTTCATCATCCTTTATTGACCTTTCTTTGGCAGCTACACATAGATAACTCACTAGCAACTGGTGCTGGTGCAGATCAGAGGTGCTTTCAGATTTAATCATCCCAGGCTCTGATAATCTCGAATCAAAAAAACCCCTGCAGAGTTCATCTGTCTTAAATTCTCTTAAAGTTTGTTTTAGATATCCATCAGGCTTGCCACTTCTAAGGGAAAATAGTTTAAAACCAATATCAAGCAGACTGTCACTTCAGAACCACCATCACTTGGCTCATAGATGGCACAAGGCACCAGCCAGGTATCATATTTCCAGCAGCATTCAATAGCATTACATATGCTTTTCCTTTACTACCAACACCATAAAGACATTCTGCCAGACACAATCATCTGTATCTAGCCTGGCAATTTATAAGCTATCCTAAGCACATGGTCTGAAGAGCCTGGCTGTTAGAAGAGGAACAGCCAGCTGCAGCAATGGATACAATTGCATCTAAAAGCAGAACGAAACGCCACCATGCCAAGCCTTTGCTAGTTCTCTTTCATGATTCTGTGCCCAGATTTGGGCAGGGTTTTAAAACTCTCTTTTTAAAAAGTAGATAAATAACTAGAAGTGTTCTGCCACTCCTAGCAGTTGCAAGAGTCACAAATTAAAAGCAACTCATGCTTCTATTCACAGGAAAGGCAAAAGAGTCCAGGAAGGTTTTACACTGTGAACCTTTGCTCTGTGGATTCTGATTTTTATTTTTTTTTTAAATCTTGATTGTTCATTTTTAATGGAGTTCTAATGAAACACCCCCAAGCTCTGCAGCGGTTTGCATCTATGGTTAGCAAGCCAAACACCAGTGTGCTTTGTTTCGCGAGTAGCGTTAGAGATAAGGGAGGGTAAGATCATGCCCTGGTTTTACAAGGCTGTAAGAGGCACTTAGGGGCCATACAGGCCCCTGCTTGGCTGCCTAAAGCCTACTCTGGTCATTAAATAATGTGAAAGGCTTATAATAACAGCTGGTGACTAATATATTCCCTTTGTACAACTGTTTTACATTTGTCACTATAACTACTGCAGAGAGACAGCTCTGCTCTCCTAAAGGCTGAATCTTGCTCAGAATTTTGTTTTATTTACTCAAAACTGCACCATTGCAAGTTTTTACCTGTCACAAAATACATCACAGTGAGAGTTCACAGCCTATGGCAAGTATAAGTAAAAAGATCATAGTCACAGGATCTTTAGGATACCAAGGTAAGATTAAACATCTTAAGCAGGATAAAGGTGTGGGAAAGATGTTAAAGAAGCTCTTTCCTTAAACTACTTGGAACCATCATTTCCAAATGAATATTTCCTCAGTCTGGAAAAGAACCCCGCAGTTTTGTGTAAAGGGGCAAAACAAAGTAGTGCATTGAGCGCTGAGATGCACCAGAGATGCACCACAACTACTTAAGTTCTCTCATGTGAAAGTCAGAACTGATGTCTGTCAGACATTGACTTTCTGCTTTCCAGACACAGGGGTCCATTTTTATCATATTTCATGGTTTCAGCAGATAGCATAAGAATTGCACATGAGAATCACACACACCAAACGTGTCTCGCTGTTGATTCAATGCCAATGCCCTCTTATTTAATTTTGCATTCTTGGATGTCCCAGGACATCTGTGGGTGATCCTAGGCAAATGGAAAATTATTTCACTGAATCACTTATCCAGATGAGTTTGTGACTTAAATACTGAAGTACAAAACCTGGCAGTGAGCATGAACCTGGACTTGACCCTGAGTTCCTGGAGAAGTACCAGCAGCCTCCTTGTTCTAAAGAAATTTTAATTGATCATCTCCCACTCTTTGTGGGAAAATAATTTCTTTTTTACTGGCCTCTTTCCAAGGAAAGGTCCAAGCATTAACCTTGCTTCCACCACTTTAACTGCCTTTCTCCATTTGCAAGGAGGATCAAAGATGAATGTAAGTTCTGCAAGTGGAAGAGACTATTCTTTCTCTGGGAATGGATGGGCGGACATCTTTTTTCCCTTGTATGCAAACTGGGGCACCTTACTGCTCAGAACACCTGAGACGGTATGACAGAATCACAGCATGGTGGGGGTTGGAAGGGACATCTGGTCCAACCCCCCTGCCAAAGCAGAGTCATCCAGAGCAGGTTGCCCATGATCATGTCCAGGTGGGTTTTTAATGTCTCCAGAGAAGGAGACTCCACAACCTCTCTGGGCATCCTGTTCCAGGAATCCAGCACCCTTAATGTGAAAAAAGCTTTCCTTATGTTTAGGTGAAACCTCCTGTGTTCCAGTCTGTGCCCATTGTCCCTTGTCCTGTCTCTGGGCTCCACTGAAAAGAGTCTGGCCTGATCCTTTAGATGATCCCTTTAGCTATTGATGAGCATTGATCAGCTCCCCTCTCAGGCTGCTCTTCTCCAGCTGAACAGCCCCAGGGCTCTCAGCCTTTCCTGGGCACAGAGATGTATCAGTCCCCTCAGCATCTCTGTAGCCTCTGCTGGACTCTCTCCAGTAGCTCCTTGTCTTGAACTGGGAAGCCCAGAGCTGGACACAATACTCCAGAGGCGTCCTCATGAGAGCAGAACAGAGGGGGAGGAGAACAGCCCTTGACCTGTTGGCCACGCTCTTCTTCAAGCACCCCAGCAGACCATTGGCCTTCTTGGTTACAAGAGCACACTGCTGAGTCATGGTTAACCTGCTGTCCACCAGGACTTCCAGGTCTTTCTCCACAGAGCTGCTTTACAGCAGGTCAACCTCTCACCTGTACTGTGCAGGGGCTTATTCTAGTATAAATGCACAGCTCAGAAAATGAGCCAGCACTGCCTGAGACAGAACAATCCCATGCAGCAATATGAAGCACACTGTCCTATGTCATTTGCAGCATCAACCCTTTTCAAGTATATCTCTATTCTCCTTAGACCATCTGCCTTTCTGCCAGTAGAATGGGCAATTTGACTTTATAAACCCTTAGAAAGTCAAAAAGTCCAAGCAACAGAGGTGACAATACCTTTTTTCTACATGCACAGGTCATGTTAGGACCCAACAATATTTCAGCCATTGTCTTGAGTGAAGCCACGTGCTGTCTTTCATAGTGTCTTCAACAAGGGAGGGAGAAGCAGAAAGACTGATGCCTAAAGCTGGTTGAAGTGTTATAGCAAAGACTGACAAAATCTCATTTCTGATCAACCAAAATACTGCTTAACTCTGTGCTAGTTTCTGCAAAAATCTAGTGGTTTAAAATAACCAACTCTCCAATAAAAACAGGTCAATAACACTCAAATTTTAGTTTTTTAATATTTCAAAAGGAAATACCTGCATTTTTTACCTTAAAATTATTTTGATGTTGCTTAAATCTCAGAGAAAATTAAATTAATAAAAACAATTAAATAATAAAAAAAAAAGAACTGAAACTTCTCACTTAACCCAAGAAGGAAGGCTGACAGCTTTTCAGCTCACACACTTTTTAAAGACAGGTTGTTTTGAATACACTCAAAAGTTCTTTACAAATATTTTTGCTGCGTGTTTTCAGAATTGTCAGAAAACAAAAATAGTCCATTATTCACGTAGCTTTGCCAGTAAGCTCAAGGCTGTGAAGGACACAGACTCATGTGCCGTCCAACAGCTGTATTCCATCTAATTCTCCTAGTTCAGCTTTGGTTTCCCATTGGTTTGGCAACCCCAAAGGTCCAGAATATCTTGTGGATAACATTAGGCATGAGAACACAGGTAGAATTTAGGCTGCCTCATAACAGCCTTGAATTAATGGAAATTTTCCATCTCCTGCTGGTCTTCCAGGAATGGTGCCACTCTAACCTATGTCTTTCTCCCCTTCCTCTAGGATTGTGTTCAAATGGCATTAAAAATGCATATATGTATCACAACGGTGCCAAGGACTGAGGCAGGACTGGCAAGAGGTGATGGAAAAGAGAAGCACACCAAGGAAAAAGAAACCGAGGAGTGATGAGTCAACTAAATTCTCAGAAAATGAGCGAGGAGATGAGATGCTCTGCTGACAAGACGAGATACAATTCACAGGAAAGTCACATGAAATGTAGAAGTGGGACCTAATGTTCTCTGCCATGTCCGGGGATGACCAAGTACCAGAGAGATATCACCAGGAGGAAACTCTGCTAGATGGGTGTGGTCACCTCTTCCTGGAATGCATCAGGCTGTCATACATCAGAGACTGAAAGAGGAACTAAAAATCACTCTGCAAAATTTGTGCTCTCTCATAAACCTTTTCTAATGTTGCATTTCTAAATCAAAGCTCAGCGGTGGAGCTTTCTTTTGTAACTCAGATTCAATACATATTATCATCATAGTCTGGTCCCAAATCATGAGCTCCTCTGGAATAAGGACTGTTGTAGCAATGAACATCAAATCATGCTCTGACCAAGGAGCCCAATACCTACATGAAGGACAAGAGAGAGACAGAGACAAACAAGAAATAGAAGAGATCTATGCGAGAATGCCGATAAGCCATAGTCTCATCAGCACATCACGTTCCCTGGCATTGCCAGCTCCTTTTGTAGGCATCATGGTTGAGGAAAACTTTATTTTCTTGTTCCAAAAAGAACCTACATTTTGAATGTTTTGTTATAAATTTGGTTAGATCAGTCACATGATCTCTGGAATGAGAATAAACATAGGCTATCTTAACAGAGAAATAACTCATTAGATATTCATCTTCTAGCTGTTTTTCTCAAACAGTTTTATAATCTACATACACACACCTATTTAATTGTATGGTTTAAACAAACTGGCATTCCAGCTGTGCTTTAGCCCAGTTATGAAAAGATATTTTCTGGATAGATGAGATATTTCTATAAAGCAATATTTTACTGCCTGCTGGGGACATGATCTTGTAAGGCTTGTGAGGTTACAGGGATCAAGTCTGGGCTGTATGTACTACATGAGGAAGCAAAGATCTTTCTTATAGGAAAATAAGTTAAGGAAATGGACAAAGAACTGTAAACGACACCATCAAAAAGTGACTTCTAAGATCATCCAGCTCAAACCAACTTGGTGGAAATACCGCAAATAACACCGGTAGAGGTAAGTCCTAAGTCTGGCACGGATGGTTTGCAAGATGGATGAGGTGGCAGATTTTATTTACATGGCAGAGCTGTAATGTTTGAATTCTTTAAGATATTCATATGCAAGGTCCAGTTAAAGTGAAGGCTCTGTCTCTATCTGAATCACTACTAGAACTCGATGTGACTTGGTCTATGTTCCCATACACAGGAGGGACTGATAGACTGGCCACAGAGGAAGGAGTAAATTTAATCCATTCACTGTCTTTCTCTTCCAAGTCAAGAGTGGAATTACAGGGGAGGAAATGAGGCGAGCCTCAGCTCAGCTTGCTGGCAAGAGCATCTTGGGCTGTGTGGGGTAGGAGACGGGAAGGCAAAAAGGCCTCCTGAGGTTAAATGGCCACCAGCAAATTACTGGCCTCCCTCAAACTGGAGGAAGAAGGGAGGAGTGTGATTCCAAGGGGTACAGAAATGCCTGCTCAAATTAGCCAAAGGATGAAGCAGTTCAGATGCTATCTACTGGTCTGGGTGATACCTATGGGCATAACCTAGTGCAGAGAAATGCAAAGATGTCTGGTATTTTAAAACTTAGGTCTGCAGACAGATACAGATGTGAAAGCCCCCATCTGGCTCTACACTGTGTAGGGGCTCTTTTTAAAAACATCAGGCCAGGCCAGTGGCTCACACCCATAATGGAGCCTCTCTGGTACCATCCCCATTATGAGAGACTTCTGTTTAATTCTCCACAACCTGTGGCTCAGGACACTAAAACTTTTTCCTACAGGTAACTTGTTCAGATCAGATTCTGAGTAACATGAGGAAAAACTTCTTTACTTTGAGGGTGACAAAGCACTGAGACAGGCTGCCCAGAGAGGTTGTGGAGTCTCCTTCTCTGGAGAGATTCAAAACCCATCTGGATGTGATCCTGGGCAACCCATTCGGGGTGACCCTGCTGGAGCAGGGCAGTTGGATGAGTTGATGCCTAGAGATCCTTTCTAACCCCCACCATGATGGGATTCTGTGATTTAAAATGTTTCCCATCTAACAACAAGAGTCCTGTGACTGAAATAAGCCTCCTCTTGCACTGACTGAATGAGACCTCATTAAGGCAGCCTCTAATAACCTATGTAGCTGCCTGTGCTAAGAGACCTACCAGCACAGCGACCTAAGTGCAGTACCAGCAGTGCTATACCACCAGCATTGCCCAAAGCTAGAAAAGGATTTTCTGACCACTGCTTCCCAGGGGACCTCCAGGGAAATGAGATGTATCTCATGAGCTTCTCAATCAGCAGAAATTGGAATAAAAACAAATAAAGCAGTTGGTGGTCTCAACTGTGATTCTTGTGGGCAGTCACCCATTTTGCAAAAGCTTTCCTTGTGATGGGCACTAATTGCTCTCCTTTGCTAGAGGTCTTAGTCCAGAAGTCAGAAGTGAAATTACAACATAGAGTAAAGGTCGGGATGACAAGCCTTTAATTGCCTTGCCCCAAATAAGGAGCCTGAAATTCTACCAGAACCAATGGAAATGTTGGTCCCTATGTAGGAATCATGACCTGGACTCACCTGACCCACATTAAGCAGTGCAGTAATAGTCAAAATGCTGCTGTTTCAGGTTTTTCTACAAAGGAAGATGGGTATTTCCAGAAGTCAGATCAGAGGTTTTGTGGGACACTTGGCTCCCTGAAGGTGCACAACTCATGTATCAGCCAGAAAGAAAGATCAGTGAGACTGTCAATGCTGAAATCTCAGAAAACTGCCCATTCTGAGATGTCCTGAATCCTGCCCTGTGTATCCAGGGCACTCTGTGAACCAGTCCTGATCACAGGATCTCCCTCACCTCATCCTAGTCATTAAAATACAGGCATCTAAGTTTAAACTGGTCTTCCTCATTGTCCCTCTGGGGAAGCATCTCTCCATTGATCTAGTGGGACTATTTTCAGTAAAATTTGAGGCTTTGAGCTTCTTCAAAATGAGCTGGCTATTTTCACTTCTCTGCATTGTCTGTGCAGCATGAATGAGCTGTTGCCAGGTTGGACACTGAAAGCTTGAACTTGGAATTGGAGTTTTTGATTTTTGAATCAAGCATTAGTGAGTTATCCCAGGTATTGTCAGGGAGCAGGCTTGAAAGAGCTACACACCCTATCTTCCATGAAATTCATGGAGAAGTGTGTAAAACAATGTGAAAAAGCAGTTCTGAAACTGCCTGTTTTGAAAGAGCCTAGATGAGAAGGAAAGGCAGCGATTCTCAAACACAAATGTGAGTTCCCTAATCAGAAAGCAGGTCGCCAAGTGCTTCCCTTGAACAATGTATTTGTGGTTATGCAAACCCTATAGAAACAGTTTCTGATGCAAATTAAATATTCTCATTTCTAGTAATTCAGTGCAAATATGTGTCTTTCACAGTTAAAAAAATTACAATTTTAATTGCATTTCTGATCTTGTTTTCATTAACATATAGCTTTGTTTATAGAATCAGGATTTAAAGAAAAACAACTGTAGAAAATATAATTTCTCAGTGTTTAGATTTATATTCTGAGGCCCAACTGTATCTAAGAGTAGATCTTAGATATTCATCTCATTACAGAGATACCCACAAATTCTTCATTTTAAGCAGTTCCCAGTAGATAGAAACTTGCTCTCTCATGGAGAGCTGGCAGCAGCTTCTCAGGAAAGACATTGTGAAGTGGTACATACCTGGTGGGAAGAAAGTGGCATTTGGAGCGTGATGGACCAGCCCTTTCAGTCACACATCGCTGCAGCTTTCCCCATCAGAGGCATAATTCCAGGTTTTATTCTTCTGTGTGCTTCCTGCATGAATAACATTAAGTGGCAAATCTTCAGGACATATTCTGGAGGCTACAAAAAAACCCAGAAAACAGAATCAAATTAAACATAAATAGTCTGATTATACACAGCAAAAGTGATAATATAGGATTTTATTGAAATCAATTTAATATTTCTAAGAAAGTACCTGGGTTCAGTGGGAGTTATTTTCCTTTGTGGTATTTTAATGCTCAGAAATGCCAAACGTTAAAAAGTTCATCATTTCAGAACAAATGGTGGTGTTTCCATAGAAAATGTTGACATTTTTTCACTTGAACATCACTGATTCTTAGGGAATATTTCATTCTACAAAATCTTTTGCATTCTTATTCAATTCTAACTACTTCACTCAAAAGGACAGTGGAAGGGGAAGAGGAACATTCTTAGCAGAGCAAATGAGGTTTAGGATGACAGGAGGAACTTGATGCTGAGAGAGAAGGTGAGTTTGTGTAGTAACCGCTCTGATCTGAAAGGCCATGTCCAACCTCGTCTCCTTCTTCACTTCAGCTCGGAGCGAGTGTCAGATCCCAATGTAAACTTTCCCATCTGTGTTATTCTATTAACTGAAAGGGAAGGGGATTAGCATGTGTACTTGTCACATCTTTTGACCTGTTGCATACTGCGACCGAAGGTAATGTCAAAGCAAACAGCATTCTTCTCCCTCCGCCAGGACAAGCAGGGCACGGCGGTGGCATTTCGTTAACAGAAAAGAAAGCCAGACCACGTCAAACAAAGTACGTACCCTGTGCAAAAATAAATCTTGGAAGCTGAAGATTTCCAAAGGGTATACCTTAAACAGGGAAAAGGAGAGAGAGGGAAAAAAAAAAAAATAAAAAGAAACAACATTTGAGAGGAAAGTTCCCCTCCCTGCCAAGCACCAGATGGAGGGCCTTCCCACGGAAATAGCTGCAGAAGACAGATCGCTGACAGAAACCACTGCCAAGTGAAGGAGGTCCCACTCACCATGCTGGTAAAAGCTTAGTGGACGAGAACATAATACTCTGATTAAAACACATGCTCCAGAGAAGGGGGTTAGAGTGTGGCACAATGCTCTAATGCAATGGAGCGTGGCTCATACCCCCAGAAGGAGTATGAGTTTTGGAAGGCTGATGTGCGTGGGGCTTCATTCCTTCTTTTCATACAGATTCTTCTTTTTCCCCTCACTGTTAGCTCGTAGAGCACACATGAACACACACAAGACATGCATAATGGCAACAATAATCTGCTTTTCCTCTCCCTTCCCATGCATTTTATTTCCACAAGGCCTCTGCTGTGACTGGGACAAGATGAAGTGTTCGATGCTGACACTGACAGAGAATACATGTGAGGATAGAGGGTTTAATGAAGCTAGGCACCAAAAATCTCTTTTTCAAATGTTTCAGTTAACTTGGCATTAAATTATTCATAGAAAAAGAAATTGAGGGCTTTCCACTCCTGTTTCTTCCTAGAAGTTTCTGGTTCCTTTGTAAAAATCCATAGGAGTGTATGCACTTTGTTTAAGAAGTAAATAAATTCAGCACCTCCAGGATGATCCGGTCAGTTCAGCAATGGGAAAAAAGGCAATTAACTGTATTGCTATCACAGAGAGCCAAATGAATGGGACAGGATGACCTGGGAACAGTGTGTTCAGGAAACAGGCCCTTCCAAGAAGCCAGGCAGGTAACACCCTGATGTTCCCAGCATTTGAATAAGAGCCATTATCTTACAATGATGGCCAACAATGTCAACAGAGTAGACAGTTAACAACAAATATTAACCACAACTAAAACCCAGTTCTGCTTTTGTACCGTTTTCCCTCCTCACAGTGCAAGAAGGGTATCAGCAAATTAGACTGAATCCAGTGGTGGACTATCAAGATAGCCAAAGACATGAGGAAAGGCTGAAGGAGGTGAATTTATTCCACCTGGAGAAGAGAAAGGTTAAAGAAAGAGATCTAATTGGTGCCTGCTACTAACTGATAGATGGCTACAAAGAAGACAGAGTCCAACTTTTCTCCGATATGCACAGTGAAAGGATGAGAGGCAATGATCACAAGTTGCAGCAAGACGAATGCCAACCTCGTTAAAAATAAATGGAAAGAAGGACAATTAAGTTCTGGAACAAGCTGCACAGAAAGATGGTAAAACATCTAACCTAGTAGATTTTTTAAAATGTGACACTTTAGCTACCTTTGAAGTTGGCCCTCTTTCAAGCAGGGGCCAAGTGCTCTATAAATGCCAACTCCAATCTTAACTAGTCCATGGCTCTGAGAATACCAATTATATTTTTTTTTTCAGCGATACAGACAATCACCTTCAGAAATCTTCATCTCCTATCTCAACCCTAATGTCCTCCTTTAAATGGAAACTTTTCCTTTATTCCTACAAACCAGAAGACAGAATAAAGTGCTGTTGAAAATACACTGCACTACCTGACATTTGTCCCTTCATGGCATCATCACCGTTTATGACAAACAGGCCCCATCTCTCCCCCTGTGGAAGAAGGCAGTGCTTGGAGCTACACAAACACACAGAACCACTTAAGGGTGTACAGGACCAGTTCTGCACTGTCCCATGCTCTGTCAGCTCAGGAAGCGAACAAATCTCATTCCCTTCCTCACTGTCACTAAGCCAGGAGCATGGATGCGCTCTGTGGACAAAAAGCAGCTTTGTTAGCTTAGTTCACATGCCTCCAGAAAACAGTGCAACAATACTGACAAAAGAAATTCCCTTAAAACATGATGAATCTGTTCTCACTGGCAGAGCTATAACAGTAGAGAGTCTGTGGAAGAGGACAGCTAAGGAGGACACACAACTTTCCTGCAGTGACAACAAGCAGTTTCCAAATGAATTTACCAGGGTGTGACAAAGAGGAATATCATGATTTCCCCTTCACCTCGCTCTTTTGGATAGGAAATATTTCCCCATACTTTGCAAAGTTTTAGGCAAACCTGGGTTGAAGTTGTAGGGAAGCCTACGGGGGATGGAGCATTGAGTGTGGTGGGCAACACTGACCTTCTCCTGTGTTGTCTCGACCACATGAGAACACAGAGACCACTGCTGGGATTCCTCACCCCAAGTAATGGTGTTCCCAGAGCACATATTAACCCCTCCCAGAACAGACTGTTGAACCAAAGTTTATGTCAGCCTGTTATAATAAATGCAGCCATTTCAGTGCAGTGAGTGGGAATGTTTACAGGGTACAATTCTTGGCTAAACAAAGATGGTGTTTTTGGGAGGCCACATGGCATGGGTCACTGCTTTGCTGAAAGACAGAATGAGAAAAGGGCCCTCACACATTACCAAACTTACTCTTTTCCCTTTACGTGACTGGAAGGGTCCAGGCTGACAGTACAAGGCTTCACTATTCCAAATTCCCTCGTAAACCACCATTACCTCCTCATTTTCTTCTCAGCTCCCAAATCCCCTTTACTGGCTTTGTCCTACAACAGCAGGTAACTGCCCCCACCACAGGCTGCCCTGTACTGTGCAAGCACAGAGTGAAACCCTGACACCAGTCCCATGGTGCTTTGAAGACTGCCCTTCCAGCAGAGATATATCTAGTGGCATTTGTACACCTAGACAGTCTGTTATCTCCGAAATGACACTTCCCAAGGCAGATATCTAAGTGCACTGTATATATATTGACTGACAGAATGTTTCCAAACACGGAGTCTTGACTATCTGCGCAGAACTTCTGGATTTATCTACCTCTGAGCTTAGATATTTGGAGGTCTTATTACCTGAAGTCAGATGTGAAGCTGCCTGGGTTCTAGGTTCAATATCCACACAAACAGCCTGTCCTTTTTAATCAAGTAATTAATATACTCATTTGTACAAGTGCATATAACAACATATATGTACGTACATGTGCAAATAAATACAGACACACATCTATGTCATGTGTGCTATCAAGTAAAGAGGAGAGGAAAAAACATATCAGGGCACTGTTTTACATTACAAATGTGCAGTCTCCTGATAGGGCCAGACAAGACAATATGTGCTCTCTCCTGGATTATTTAATCTGTGTACCAAGTCAATGGCTTTAAAAAGACTACCCATTTGCTCAACAGAACTTACTAGTTCTGCTTGGCTGCTTTCCACCTGAGTTCTCTACTGGCCAAACAATCTGTCTAATGCATTTTAAGTCTTAATTAGATTTTTTTTTTTACCTTTTTTTTTTTTTTTTTTAAATTCTGTCAGAAAAGGATATTAGTTCAGTATTTATAACCCGCTTGGTGGTGTTCT
>JANIJG010000137.1:0-38960 GCA_024611175.1 Megaceryle torquata | reverse complement strand
ATTCAACTTCCTTGAATGTATATCATTTCCAAGTTGAAGTCTAATCTGCAGCCTTGTCCCCAGTGAGATACTCAACTTACCACTCCTGTAACTAAAGCTCATTGTTACGGCTATAATAATCAAATGTATCATTTACCTAAAGGATACTTCTGGTCAACGTTTTGCATTTTTTAGAAAGTTTTCTATAAAACTCTTCTCTTTGTTAGGTCACACGCAGGCTTTTCTACTCCATTCAGCCTTTCTTTTTATTCCGTATCCCATTCATCATGCCAATGTGGAGGTAAAAAAAAAAAAAGTTATATTTCCCATTGGAAGAATCAAAACTGTTCATGTCTATGAAAGAATAACAGCATGACCAGGGAACTATAGATCAATGTTATCCAGATCAGCACTTAAGTGGAAATCACTCTGCATGAAAAATTCACGATGTCCTCTATCTTTTACATGGATAATGGGGACATCTGGTTACAGCAGACAGAATCATTTTACATATGTATATATGTGAGATATAGACTTGTATGCTTTCAGAAAATGACTGACATTGACTAAAATAGTTGTTTTGTAACTATTTTGAGGAGTCTAATACAGCTTCCTCTCATGAATTTAAGTTCTTAATAGCAGTAGCACCAGAGACAGGATACTGGGCTACATAAGATGATGCTGAAACCCCATGATGCCAGTGGGTTACCTGCTGCTATTTTTTAACTGATGTTTTTAATATTGATCCATAGGTCAGTGACCAATCCTCCAGCCCATTCATTTCTCTTTCTCTGATCTCAGCACCAGCAAGGTTTCTGCTGCCCTGGCATTCTTGGTACCACTCATACAGAGAAGGAGGGAGTGCAGAGCTTCTCCACACTCCAGGCACTTTGCATGCTTTTTGCCACTGGTGTCAAAAGCAGTTTATGCCGTGGCAGCCTTACAGAGCAGCTAATGGAAAACTGGGGAAATGTAAGTATATCTTAAATTTCTGTCAACCCTACTGAGGACCATACAACCCACTTGCTTACCTACTACCCTGACTGCCCTTCTGAAGGCTAATGCCTCAGCGCTTTACATCCAAGGACTGAATAAGACCCTCTTACCCTTTAAAATCAACCAGAGGACAAGTGTTAACAGCACTGCTGGCCTTCTGATGTGGTGTACTTCATCCAGGACAACCCCTTAGAAAGTGGGACACCCCGTTTGGTCATTTCCCCTGTCCCACAGGACTTGATCCATGGCCCTGCCAGTCTGGTGAGTGAGTGTCTTGGGGAAAAGGCTGGGAATGGCTGAGCAAAGACGCATCATGCCTCCCAGAGCTGGCCACTTAGAAACATAGAGACATAGAAATATCTGGGTTGGAAGGGACCTCTAGAGGTCATCTGGTCCAACCCCCTTGCTGATAGCAGAGACATCCTCAACTAGAGCAGGTTGCTCAGAGCTCTGTCAATCCCCACCTTGAATGTCTCCAGGGATGGGGCCTCAAGCACCTCCCTGGGCAACCTGTTCCAACGCTCCACCACTCCTGTGGTGAAGAACTTCCTCCTTATTTCTAATCTAAATCCACTCCTTTCTAATTTTCTAACTTCCCTTTGAGGGGTGAAGGCTTCAGAGGCTAGGAGAAGCAATGCCAAAGGGAGCCCTGTACCACAGCCTCTTCCTTTAAAAGCATACATGAGTCTCAATTTCTCAGCCTGACCCCACTGCAAATTTATATTTAACATGATCTGGTCTTAGGATAGAAGTTGCTAGTTTTGATTTGTAATCAGGATATCTCTGTCTTCAGTCAGACTTCTGGAAAAAAACATTAGGCCTATATTGTATTTCTTCTCACAAAATGCTCACAGATACTTCATTTCTGCCTGAAAACACACCAGAAATTTAAGAAAACCAGTGAGCTTCCCTCCTCTTTCTCAGGAAAGTCACAAGGTAGTGTGTTGTGTTGTGTGGCACCCCAGAATCCAGGGATCATCTCCTGCCCATGGCCACCAGCAACCAAAGTCAGAGGACAAGAGGGCAAGTCTGGGGTCTGTGAAGGGGAACAGCAGCACCCTTGTCAGTGTGCAGTAGCAAGGAGGAAGGAAAGGTGGGCAGCTATGTCGCTTTTAATTTTCAGGCATGAAATATGAAGGTGGAGGCTGTCATGGAAAGAAGATCCAAGCGGCTTCAGGATACTCATATGCAAAGATGCACTTCTGTAAGCACTAGAGATTAAGGCAAAACCTGTTTTACACATGGAGAAAAGACATAAACAAAAGACATACAAACTCAGCAATCCAGAGATAGAAATCATAACAGATGAATCAAGATTATCACCCACCATAGAGGAAAATTAAATTGTGTATTAGCTCTTCAGGTTAATGATATATCAGCATAGGCTCTTATTGTCTGTATATTTAGCTGTCTTGGATAAAATAACCAGATTAGATCAGCAGAAGAGGATCCTATACTACGTACTTATGTCTTAATAAATATGCACAGGAACTACTTCACACAATCTCAGACCAGAAGCTGATCTCTCCATTGCCATTAATATTGATTGGTGTTTAAGTGGAACTCCCTGTCAGTCCATTGTACTAACTCTAATGTGACAGCCATGGTTAGTGCAATTTCTGTTTCTAACACAGACCTTAATCTTTCTGCATTTACTGATTCCCTCAGTACCTGCTGTCTCCTCAGTAGTGTTGCCTCAATCAAATGAAGGCCCATGACACAGGTTGCATAAAGGACATGAGATATTTTTATATTAAAAGCATAAAAATTTCCCCATCACTCACACAATTTTAAACATTCAAATGAGGAAATTGACTGTTGAGTGGTACCGACTAGATCTAATCTCATTAATCCAACAATAATTGAAGTACAGGACTTCCCCTGAGGCCATGGATTAATGACCAGCTAGGTGGAGCTGCTGACATGAAGCACAGCCAAGTGCTATTAACCCCAGCCAGGCATTATTTAATCCCAGAGGAAATGTCCTGTGCAAAATTCGTTACTGCTAGGGTGAGAGGAAGAGGGAGAAGAGGGGGCACATGGGCTGGGTGCACAGAGGGCACCCTTCCGGCTGTCATGCAGCAAGCATCCCTGTATGCACCCCTCACCTCCTAGCATTCCATTTGTCTTGCCTTGTCCCCCTAGCCCATGCTGACCAATGGACACATAATTAAAATGAATTAATGATCTGAAGCAGAAACTGTGTTTAATGAAGCCCCACTCGGACTTGTGCATTAATGCCAATCCTGTTTGCCAACAAATATTTACTAACCCTCTGTGCATAAAGGGCTGGGCCACCTGTTCTCTCTCTTTATATCTCCCTAAGTCTAAAGGTAGCACTGTCTGGTTAGACCTGCAACGTCCAAGTCACTTGAAAGGCTCATAAATGTCTCCATAAAAGCTGAGCCAGATCTGCCAAGCTCTATTTGTTTCAATCTCCTTCTTTCTTAACTCCAGCCATTGTTCACTTCCTAGATCTAAACTCAAGTAAATTCTGTTGCCTCTTTTAGTATGAGAGGTAATTTCCTGGCTAAACATTTCCACCAAAATAATTTCTGTCTTTTCAGACAGAAATTGGAAATCCTTTAAGCTGCATATGTTGCTTCCAACCTCTACAAAGTGTTCCAAACTAGAAACAAATAGGCAATAAATTACATTATTGGTTGTAATAGCAATACTAGCAATAGTTGTAGTCGACATCATGATCATAGCAGTAGTAATTAGCATCACTGTAGTGTAATTAAATAATAGTAATGTTTTAAGAGGCTACTCTTGTTTTCATTGAACTTGATGAGAGTTTTGGGATTTGCTTCAATGGGAAGGGGGTCAGATCCTAAACAAGCAAGGGTTAGCCTACCGGAAAAAAAAGGAAGCTGTATAGGATTAAGTCTCCCTCCTCTTTCCACTCCAAGTAAAAGAAAACCAGATCATAAAGCTGAAAGGGAGACAGACAAGCAAGAGACCAGCAGAGGTTAAAAAGTAAACAAAACTGCACGCACAGCACTGGGTGGTGCCCTGATTCACACCAGCAAGGGAACATCCACCTGAGCCATCCCAGCAGGACCCTCCTGACAAGCTGTCCTTTACTGACAGGAGTGATTGACTCCACACACTTCTTCTGAAAGAATAAAAATGTGCCTTGCATTTTTCCTCTCTACTCCGTTGCTTATGTTTTGATGCTGCACTGAGGTGTTAGGTGCCCCTACATGCTCAGGCTGGCCACCCATCCCAACATGTGAGCATAGGTATCTCTGGGATCCACAGGAGGAGGTGATGTTCTCGCACAGGCAGGTAATTCTTCTCCCTTGGCATGTGGGCTGGAGCATGCAGACAAGTGGGCACTTATGACATGAGCAACTGCAGCTTGGACTTTCAAGTGACATTAAACACATCTTTCTTTATAGCAGGCCAAGTATGAGTTTACAACAAGCAAAACTGAATCGTGTCATACCCTGTTGGAGGCCAGAAGGAAGAGCCCTACAGGCAACTCTTGCTCATGCTGCAGTGTGCTCAGCACAGCTATGGGGAAGCTAGACCCAAAGGGGCAGCTTTGGCAACAGAGGTGAGCTGAATAATGCATTCCTGGTAAGAAAAGGAAGACCAGTTGTTAGCAAAAGATGCACTCCACAGCTTTTTTCCACCTCTGCCTCCTTTGATCCTGCCATTGGCCACAAAACATTCCATTTCACATCTGTATTTTTCTGGGAATGGCACGACACAAAACAAAGCCCTACGGTATTACAAGGTCATGAAAAAAAAGGGTGAAAAAATAAAAAATAATTTTAAAAAAAGCACTACCTGCTTGTTCCTCCATTTAACCATAGCCAAACATTAACAACCAATTGTTCCTTTGTAGATAGTTGGCTGCTTCCAGTCCTGACATGTGCAATTGCTTTCTGGTCTCCCACCCGACAAAGCACAGTGTGAAAGGATGTACACATGAAAGCTAGGGTAAATTCAAAAACATCAGTCCCAGGCTGCAAGGGAGCTGAATTCAATATCAGCAAAACATACAGGAAAGGACAATGTATAATGGACATGGAGGGGAACAGAGGGGGGAGCGTGCAGGGGGAGGGGGATAACGTAAACATTCACGCATGAAAATTTTAGATTATTCTTGTTGCACAGTGACTCAAATTCAAAGTATTTATGTGGTCATTTCCATTTCTTTTCCCAAGAGGGTGCTGGGACTGGCATGGCTGTCAGAGGAGTGTGAGAAGATGCCAGCACAGTAAAGCAGTTTCCAAGGCAGAACTATAGCAATGCCTGATATTGTATTAATGTGAGTGCTGGCCATCTGGCCATTAGGGACAAGCTGCTGCCAGGGTGTCTCTCTTTTTCCATCTCATTTCAGAAGCTCTGGAGCCTGGGACTGAGACCCCTAGGGAGATTCTGGCTAAAGATCATTCCAGCATCCACTCAGATGTCGTAGAGAAAGGGCCAGAGAGCTGATAAGGCAGGAGAATGTGCTCACACCCACACAGAAAAAAACAACAGAGAATAACAGTGAATGGGGGTTTAGAAGCAGAAAGAAAATGAGAGCAGATGAACAAGGGAATGTTTTAAACAAATAAGAGGGAGGAAGCAGGCAACAGAAAAGAAAAACAAGAGGCACAGCACTGGCTCAAAGGAGCCTTAAAAGGAGGAGAGAGGAACAGAAAAGAAAAGGAGTAGAAAGGGTTCAATAAGGAGAAATGGCTATCATTAAAGAAGCAGGGGTTATGAAAGGATGACCAGCACAATGCACCTTTTCGGATTTTAACTACTAAACGCTAAAGTAATGGCTTTCAGTTGAATAGTACCTTATCCCATGAGCTTGCTGAAGTCAGTGCTTAGTGTAAGGGATTAGGGTTCATGGGTAAAGGTACCAAAACTTTCTCTCATCAAAATAAATTCTCTTCCTTATGCTTGTTTATCTACTTTTTAATGGTCATTGGAGATGCTAATCCCCTGGGAATTTTTTCAGTGTATAGAAAGCTAAGTACAAAGTTGATAGTCACCATTTAATATCAATATAGAATATTGCAGTTCCTGGAAATGTCAGAGTCTTCACCAGATGACTGATAAATAAGAAAAATGAAAGGAAGAAATGAGGGCACACAACTCTCTGTAAAAGAAAACAAAATATCTACCTACACATAAATTTTGAGCAATGGGCAAGGAAGTGTCATGGGAGAGAGTACTAAAATGACAGCCTGTGAAGTCTCACTTCCTGCAAAAGCTGCTCAAGAACTGGCATTATAGTGTGATTTCCTGAGTACATTACTAAAAAGTAGGCATCATACACAACTGTTATTTCTGTTGCTGTTATTATTATGTCACTGTTATTTGGATCCATATCCTCAGGACGATCTGCAGGCAGATCTAGAAGTCTGAAAACAGGATCCCTTCTGAGATTTCCTGTGCTTCCTCGTTTTAGGTAATGTCTGTCTGATGACGTTTAAGGGATGCTTTTCGAGAAGATGTTTCTGGTATGAAAGCTGTGGTATTAACTCCACACTGAATAGCCAAAGTCCATCTCTGGAACAGGACTAACTAGGGGGAGCAATCTGAACTGCACTGCGGCACAAAGGAAGTTCACATCTGTGTGGTGAGCCTGGTGTGGGTCTCACAAGCAGGGCCTGTCAGTAGTTTCAGACGACACAGATTATAAGAGCCTTTTCATAATGGGATCTGCAGGGACTCATATTTCACATCAGCAACAGGTAAACTTCTGACACATGGAACAGAACCTCACTAAAATGAGGGCAGAGAGACAAGTAACTTGCTAAGAAATAATTTCAGAAAAAAATAAATAAAAAAAAATATTGACAGTATTTGGGATTGGAGTGGCTGTGTTTATGTACATGACATTCAATTGAATTTAGAGCAGCAGAAATATTTTATGTCGATTGTTAATTAAAACCAAACCAAATTAAGTATTAGTACAGTATTACCCTGGAGTTAAACCAGTATAACTGGGACCAAGCCTGAGGTTTGGTTCCTGCAAACCCTCCCATGCAAATCACTCCTGTTTACCGGAGTGACTCACTTATGGCAATGTGATTACGTGTGTAACTTCTCCTAGGTGAAGCAGCAGAGTAAGGAGATGTTTTGCTGGGTTTTTTGAGTTTGAAACCTTTTTTTTTCTTACCTTTGACTAGCCATTCTTGACATAACTTCCCTCTAGCAGCAGTGCTGGCTGTGGGCAGCAGGCACAGAGCTGTGCGGGAGGATACCGAGGGCTGCAGATCGAGGGCTGGCAGCAGGACGGGTCGCCTCTCAAAGGCAGCCAAGAGCCCCTGTCCCAGGGGAGGCGGCTTTAGAGGAAGACAGCCTAACAGAAAATCCCAAACAATGCTGAGGAGGGGAAATAGGATGGCCAGAAACCTGCCTGCGTCTGTGGAGTGCAGCTGTGTGCTGTATCATACAGGGGAGCTAGGGTTTCTCCAGAGAAACCACACAGCATCACATTTCTAACATTTCATTCTGTGCTCATTTCTTATAAAAAAAACAGATTTTCCAGCCACCTACACAGATTTGAATGAGAAAAAAACCAAAACAAGATAGGAAATGTAGTGATTGTTGCATTCATTCCCATTTAAAGATTCATTTAAGTTTAGAGTTCCTTTGCAGGGCTATCCCTCTCACTAAAATATTGAAGGATTGCCACGCAGGTGGTCTTGGTAGGCAGCCTTCAGTAGGCATAGAAAATAAAAGAATTCAGAGAGACAGTAATTAATTGAAATTAACTAAAATAAAATGAACCTAAATGTTTTCACATTTATGGAGTATCTTTAATATTGCAAAGTGCTTTAGTTCCCCTTATTTTATATTGTATTTTATTAGCCAAAGTGAAATTGATAACACTCATAAGGATTTTAATTTTTCTTAATGTCCATAATTACTTCTGCAAAAAAATGCCCTGGTCAGGACAAAGCATTCTCTAGGAAGATACATGGAGGAGTAAAAATCATTTGTCTTCCGCAAAGAGATGAAAAAGATGACATAAATGTTCTTTTCCAGTTCCAGGTTCCAAGATTTAATCTATCTTCTTTACATTTCTCAAGCAGAGATGACAAAACTCCAGAAAAATATTTTGCTAAATAGGACTGCAAATCAAAACTGGTTTTGTTTTACAGAATTTTCAGTGGATACACTCTTGCCCCATTTCCTAGGGTATTTTTCAAATATTCCTTTCCTCTATCAAAATTTTTTTTAAAGTTTTTAGCTGAATGTCTTTTTTTTTTTTTAATTCTGCATAAAAATACTTAATTTGATGAAAAGTTATTTTCAACTGAGAAAAAAACATTGTGCTTGATTTAAATTTTTTTTTTTTTTTTTTTCTGATAAAAATGCTGGAGAAGAAACTTGCAGTCAGACCATTCTGACAATGGTTCAATGTTTTTGCCATCTTTAAAAAGCTTTGCAAATAAAACCATCTAGCATAAAAATTGGAACAATGTTTTTTTAAAGGTAATATCTTCAACTTCATGTGAGAGCATAACAGCTCCACTGTCATGCTTTCTTTCTCTCCTGTTTGAACTGGGAAACCTCATGTTGTAAGGAAGGGATCTGAGTTATTAATGAGGCATCTGCATGACTGTTTATGTTCTCTCACTGTATTAAATCACAAGCACCTAGGAAGCTGCTTCATTTGTCAATGTCTAAGTGGGTTGGGACAGAAGAAATAAGATGACTCAATGAAGAGGGCCAAGACAAAGACCTATGTGGCTAAAGGAGTGCCATCTCTGCACATGGGGATTGAGGAGAAATGAAGTGGCACAGGGACCCCATGCTGTACACTCTGTGAAGGGCTGGATTTCACCTCTGGCAACAAAGGCAGCAGTGGAAAGGCCAGGCAAAGTGGAAGCAGGCAGGATGAGTGGTGGGCAGGAGGAGAGCTGGGAGGAGAGAGCTCTGTTCACTGATACATGGTCTACCACATCAGAAGACCCACACCAGGAGTGGTCAAAGAGGACACCAGAATTTTTGTGGGGCTCTGTATTAATCTGATTGGACAATGTAAACCCAGAGCCTAAGTATCTGCTGCTCAGTGGGGTTAAGAGTGATCAGGGTGTTCCCTTAGCCCTGCAAATCACATGAAGTACAAATTTTGCCCACTTCTGAGAAGCCCACAGATGTCACTTCTTCCCTAGGGAGGTTGCTTGCGGGCACAGCCTGTCTTGGAGCAGGAGAATAGGGGATCCCTGTACAGCTCAGAGATGTGACACTTATCAGAAGACTTCCTTAGGAACTCACCTGCACAGGTGTTCTCGTGGTGCTTCTGCTCCTTCTGAGGCCACCAGGGCAGCCACTACTGCTCTGTGGCAGCAGTCACTCAGCTAAGGCACAGATACAGCTATTTACTTTGCCAAGAGCCTGAGCTCTTGCAGCGGTAGTGGAGAGAGATCTCTCTCACCTCATCCACTTGAGACAGTGGAGAGAAGCATCAGAGAAAGGAGCAGAAGTGAGTTGGAGACAAAACTATGGGAGATCAGGCCAGGATCCAGCCAGCACCTGCCAAAACAGGAGTTTGCAATGGGCATTTCACAGAGCAGCCCTAGAAGTGGTTGTAAGATTGTATCAGTGTGGTCCTGCAATCCTGGCTAGACAGAGAAGCGATGACACAGAAATAAATGACAAAGCTCCCCGCAAGGTCAGTTGCATCAGAGCTGGCTCACAGCACAGGTGAAAGCTGAGGATCATTCTGTAGAAAAGCACAAGCCTTCCTATCACAATTTGCATTGAAGCCAGCTTTACAATATTTACACCCTGTGATTATGATATTGTCTGGTTAGAACAACCAGCTAACAGATGGGTAAATAATGGATTACACATGTTGTCTGGGATTTGATTTTGCCTTGTCCTGTGAAGGCAGAAAAACTACACATTTTGAAGCACTTCTTGTTTGGAAATAATGTATTTCACACTTAACCAAAATCAATCCTCATGTAAACATTTAGCAATAAATACAACCCCCTTCATAAAATGCACTTTAATATTAAAGCCCAACCTTGATGAGTCCTGAAAGACTGAGTTCTTCAAAAACTAAAGGTTCTCATTACCTTTGAGGATCAGCCCTTAACCTCAGTCTCTCCTTAATGTTCATATGGAACTTTCTTCCTTTTTAGGCTTATTTTTGTTTTTAGCCAAGAGCCAATTAGACAGGTTTTGAATAAGGTTGGAGCACTTTTTGTTCAAATGAGAAATTTTTAGTCCCTTGAAGTGTAATGGGTTTTCAATAGAAATCCTCTCCTGCTGTGCATTGATCAGCTATTGATTGGTGAGGGTTTAAACTAAATTATCACTGACAAATAAAAGACCTTCAGGATGAAGGAACTGAGCTGAGCACAGTGTTATATGAAAAGTAAGCCAATCCTTTGTGGTGGAACCGAAAGGCCCTGGTCACTCTTGAAGAAAAAAAATGTTAATTGAAAAATTCCTTAAAGAGGTAATGGCTCTGAAACTCTGCTTTACATAAAAGATATGAAATCACAATCAGTTGACAGAGAGAAAAGGATCCTGAAGCTCAAGTGGTTTTTCTCTCTAAATGGTGCTGATTACTTTCCCATTCATTGATGACATGGAGTGATGGAAATTAGTCATTTCAGAAGAAAGGACTAATGACAGCTGAACTTACAGGCACTGGGGGAAGTTTGATGATTGGCTCCTCGAGACAGAAAGTTAAACCAGAAGAACTTCCTATTGGGCGGAAAGATTTATACCAAACCTAGCAGGAAAACAAATACACAAGCTTGATTAGACTGCAAAAGATCCATTTTAAAATTTTTATTTTCACTAGCAATCACAGGGTTTTGAACTTTGTTGAAAAAGGAATGAAAGGAAACTGTGTTGACCACACAAAAATGGGTATTAATAAAAAATGCAATCCCAAACAAATGTTTTTCTTTACAATTTGGAAATTAAAACAATGGATCTTGCTTATCCTTCAAGGCAGGTGTGGGTGATCGGAGCTCCATCCAGCTGTTGGAATTTCAATCCAAGGTCTGATCTGTAGAGGTGCTAAAAAGCTTTTGGTAACTCCCATACAAATTAAAAGGGAGGTCAGTATTCTTAAAGTCAGGCCAGACCTTTGAGTAGCTAACTCTAGATGCCCATATCTCAACCTGTGCAGGAGTGTAGGATCAGACAGGATCCTACCCTTCCAGAGTCACAGGGTGCTGCAGTCCAAGTTGCTCCAAAGTCTCCAAATCTGCATTTCCGTATCACTGCTGGAGCATGGACATGTCTTGCCTTGGCCACATCCGTGCTGCACTCAGATCTGCCTCCATGCTGTAAAATTCGCCTGCACCACCCTGCATATTGATCTGCCTTCTCTGCTGGGAAATTTCTTTACTGACAATCCTCAGAACATGTCTTTTAAAGGATCAGGTAGCAGGTACTTAATACATACTGTCTTTCTTAGTGTGTCAAAGTGTAACATGGAATAGGATCATTTAGTCAACATATTTAAGTCTATAATTTTCTTACAGTCTAAGGTATTTCAGAAGAATAAATCTATAACCCCGTTTGCAAAATTTCAGGATTGCTCAGTTTCAGGAACAGTTTTTTCCCATTTCTGAATAGCTGGCTCCATTACTAAGTGTGGATTCCAAAACATCATCATTTAAATTCATATTTACATGGCTCTGTGGTGTCTGGTTCCGGGGTCAGATGAATTTGTCATTCAGACCTCCGGAAGGGAAAGGTTTCAACTCCATGAAAAATTCACTTTCAATCTGTCACTTTCTGCAACAAAATCATGTGTATTTCAAGACTTCACAGAAGTCAGAGCCAATATGGTTGCTTGATTTCTTTCAGCCAGAGGAACCGTATCTATCTAGCAAAAGCACTCTCTTTGATTATGCTACTATGTAGGCATTTAGCTGCTGGTAGTTGTAAATTGAGTGCTTGCCCAGATTTTGATGCAAACATTTCATCCAACAAGATCCCGCAGAGGTCTGCCATAACTTCTCAGTTGAGCAGGATATCACAGCAGTTACAGAATAAATATTTCTCTGTCATAATTTTGCCAGTATCATAAATACAGTGGCCAATGCCAGAGCCTTCAAAAGGATAATAAAATGCCATACAAACCACTCAGTCTTTTAACTGCAGATACATTGAATGTTAATGTCCCAGAAGAACCTTAACATTCACAAACAAAGACCAGAGAACATTCATGTGGGCAATATTTTTTTGTCCATACAGATGTCTACTGCTTTTTCTTTTCTTTTATTTATCAATATCCCAAAGCTGTGAATTTCATCAGATAATCATATGTGCATCAGCCAAGCATGAGCTATGCTTTAGGCAATCATGCATTCAACCAGGCCTGAGAGAGAGGTAACTGGGAAAAATGTAATAATTTCTAATAAACAGGAGGTCAGACTAAATTACCTAATTGACCCAACTGGTGCAGAGCTCTGTGAAGCAATGCAACACAAAGAATCATGCCCTTCCATTCACTTTACACCCACTCTCTTTTAACTGAGATTATTCCTTTTTTTGTGTACTCTGTGTGCAAAATAAATAGGAAGTAACATCTATCTCCAGTGCAATCTCCTGTTGAACACACAAATTTCCCCCATTTCTTTTAGATAATTACCATGGAAAAGTATACTGAATAATGAAACCCCAGTCTTCTTACCATTTCTGTCATGATGAGTCATCTGGCTTTAGCAGGAGAAAGATCAAGCCATAGACCCTGAGGGCAATGAATCTGATGATGCTGAAGATAGCAATCTGGGAGAAGGAAAACTTGCATAGAGGAGGCTGGAAATATTTTCTTCCCCTGCTGCCCACAGAATATCTTCTTCATTCATGCTCATCCCATCATATTTATGCAACAGACAGATTAATAAATTAAATAGTGCCTCCCTAATCTCCAGTTTATCCCCAGCATATGGATACAATATGTTCCAAATCCTAACTCATTGATAATTAGGATGAATTTTACAGTAAGAATTAAAAGAAACACTTCTAATGAGGATGCAGAAGTTTTATCATCCACATAGCAAATATCTACAAAATCACATAAAGAAAAATCTAGTGGTTTGATTTAAGGACTTTATTTCACCCACAACTGTTTGCCAGGTTCCCTGTTATGTCTCTAGACAAGCAGTGCCAGAAAGGTCCACTGGCCTGGAAAACCCAGGTGCTGGGGCAATATTGGGTGTCTTCCCAGAAGACTCCATGCAAGCCTAGGACCTGATTTTCAAAGACAAAATTCAGTGAAGGGAAGTCAGCTCTCACCTCTCCTGCACCTTGAATTTCAGAGCATACATTTTATGTGTCAAAGTTTCAAATTACAACTACTAAATTGTCAGGCTTTGGCATCTGACACAACATGCCCACCAGGTGTGTTTTTCAGACTCCACAAACTCACTGGGCAAATGAAGAATAATTTGTTTAACCATCCACACTACTCCTTTGATGTAGGTATAACAAAAATCTCGTTATTTCACAACAGAGAAAAACGAGGAATGAAAAAATATCACCTACCTAAGGTGAGGAAACCAGCATCAGAGACAATGCTAGAACACAGATCGTCTAATTCTAATGTGTTATCCTAATTGCCAAATAAACCCATAGCCCTAGCAGAAGAATGATTACGCCTTCATTACCATCCTGTTTACTCAACAATCCAATAACAAAGCAATGTCTGAGAGAAAATACATACTGGTTTTGAAATAATATCTCAGAGATGTTGACAAGTCCTCACACAGAGACCTGTAATGGGTTCAAACCACTCTTAAAATAAAACTTAAATCTGAAATAAGCTTCTGAAAAGGAAGCTGTGTTACTTTCCGAAGCAAACTGTTCATTTACATTTCTTTAATTATCTGACTGTATTGAACCCAACACACTGAGCAACACATTCAAGAAAGCTCATTTACACTTCCGTCTTTGTTTTTCCAAGGAATCTGTATTATTTACCTCCTCACTTCCTTTGGAGCTCTTATGATGGGAGATATAAGCTAAATGTCTCAAGCAAGAGATGGAAAATGAAAGGTGACCAAATATATTCAAGCCAGTAATAAACAGAGAGCATTTGTAGGTGAAAACAACCAGCCTGGTGCAAGAGAGAAAAAGATAATGCAGTGGGTTTAATAGGAGGCTTTTAACATTTCCTGTTCAGGATTGGCTGGCTTATTAATGATTTAAGCACAAATTGAATTAACAAAATATTGAACATATGTTCTTTTAAACTTTCTTAAATGTACCAGAGCCTTTTGCAGAAGAGCTATGTGGCCATGCTGTTGAGGTGGGGGGAGGATGACAAGGGGATATTGAGGGTGACTGGGTAAGTAAAACATAACCTGAAGGTGGTCAATTTAATGCTGTGTTAGTGGCCTGAACTTTCAGTTCCCAAAGGGAAAGGATGATTAATGCCACTACCAAATGTATACCCATACCTGACCCTGATCTCATCAAACCCTGCTGCCACCATCTGCTGTTTTTAATTCCTCTGCAATATTTGTATTTGCTACCTCCCTCCTACAAAGAGAGGGAGGAAAAAAAATGTTCCCTGCTTATGAATGGTGTGATCTGGTTGTACTGGCTGAACGCTGGCCAGGAGGCATCTGTTGCTTATAGTCCTGACAGCATCTGCTACTATTTCTCACTTTTCCCAGCATGCTGTGAGATATGGTTTCTCCCAAAGGTGGCCTTTGTATGCACCATTGTCAATTCCATCATTGTCTGCCACAGCCTGTTCCCACGATGCAGTGGTAGTTATTACCACACTGCAAAACCTTTTCTTGCAGGCTATCTGTAATCTAAGATATTGTGTGATTGAGTTATGCAGTTAACCCTTTTCCTATGCATCAAACCATTAACATAAAAAGGAACAGGCTGGTAACCATTTTTGGAAGGAAAACCTTCGGGGCTTGCAATGGATGGGAAAGTGAAATAGATTTTTTTTTTTTTTTTTTTTTTTTTTTGTGGGTTTGTTGGGTTTTTTTTGCTTTTAAAATAATGAGTTTTACATTGAGTAAACTCAAGGTTTAAAACTAAACAATCAGTAAGACAAAAAGCAAAATTGTCCTAACTAGCAGTTTAAATTCCTTTAAAAATATTATAAAGGATGCATTGTTTTTTCTCCTGATTCCTGATACGGCTATTAAGCATTGTAACCAAATGTGTGTGAATGCTATTATTTATGTGTCTGATCTTTAAATACCCTCTGCTAGTGGGATACAGACTGAGACTTCTGATGGACATAGGCGTCCCAAGCTGTCATCTTGCCTTGTCCTTCTGTCAAACAGTTAGTGTGTCAAGCGCTTCTCCTGGGAACTTTTAGAGTAAGAGACTGTAAGCTCAGAATGGTCCGGTCTCCAGAGAGCCACTTTTAACTCACGACAATATCCTTGGTGTCAGCTCAGAATAGCCCACTATGGGGCAAGGAGAAAGAAAGCACAACAGATGTTACTAGTAAAATCATGTTTACAGTTCTGTAAAGTTATTGCCCTTATGTACCTTCTGACCAAAACCCACTTAAAAGATGGTCAGGTTCCTAGGAGTTGGATTCTTAAGTCAATTCTGTTCACATAAAGTTTCACGTAAAGAATCGGTGTGATTAAAATAGACATCACATCTCTCATGTGTATGTGCCCCTCCCATTCCCCTCAGATCATCTGTAGCAGTGTGGACTTTCAAATATACAGGTATAGATTATAGCTGTATTTATGGCAATTTTGAATATCTGTATAAGAATTATAAATACCTCTCCCTAATATAAGTAGGACGTGAGTATTGTTTTATCTCCCCAAATGCATCCATGCATCTTTTATTCTCTCTCTTTTTTTTTTTTTTTAATCCTTTTCTTTTTAACTTTTTATTAATTTAGGGCCATTTATTACACATGGAATCATACCTAAATCCTCTCAGAGGTACTTCTGCAATTTTTTAATAGTTAAAGTAAGCAAGGTGGCTGACTCTGGAAGCAATAATGATAATTAGCTGGTTTTTTATATCTAAGAGCAGGCTAAAATATTGGAGAGACGGGTCAAAAAAAACCAACCATGGATCTTGTGAAGAAGGCTTTTAAAACTAAGATCCGCCCCCAAAACATCATCTCTTCTTCCACCCAGCCTTGAGGAGCTGTCGGGCAGTGCAATACAGTACATGGTGACAAAGCAAATATCAGGGCAGCATTTACAAGAGTACGTTTGGCTACTGCTCCTGTTAGTTTCATTGGTATTATATTTTGCACCACCTGTATTACATTTTCCAGGCAGAGGGCTTCTGAGGAAGGAAGAAAATTATGTTATTGTCTATATCTGCAATTCCTATTTTAAGTGGACACTTGTGTTATTTCAACTGTGTTTTTACCCTATCTGCTCTAATAATGCCAACTGTAGTACCATCATGGAGGGAATGTAAAGAACAAGTACTGTACAGACATACTACTCTGACATCAGTCCATTTTGTCTTCACATTTTTGGTCATTATTTAAAGTCCATTTTCAATGTTATAATAAATTTAAATGAGGAAGACTGATTTAAAGCTGTTTTACATTACCTCTGTTCATGTAAAATGTTAGGGGGAATAAGTCACTTCAGGTATGATCTTCTGAGCTGCTGTTGGATAAGACCATTAAAAATACATTGCTTAATCCAAGACCAAGTTCCTCTCTGTACTCTTTTTTTTTCCAGAGGCAACAGATAATAGAAGGAAAACCACAGCTGGGTGACTCACAAATTTTCTGTCACTAAGACAGGATGACCTTGAGGAAACAAAGAACATACCCAGAGCTGGACCTCTATACTTACATCATCTGATCTCTACAATGGCTGCAAAACCTGCACAGGCATATTTACATGGACAAATTATTTCTTTCAAAAAAAAAATAAAGGAGTGTGTGTTTATGAAGGAATCCATATGTACAAACTGTGTGTCATCCACTTTTATAAAACATTTCATATCCATAGATGAAAAACAATAAAATTATCCTAGCAGACAGATGACTTGTGACAATCATCAAGCAGGACTGCTATATACAAATGCTTTGAACAACAAATTTCAAGCTACAAATTCCTCCCAGGTTGGCTGTGGAAGCTCAACTGCTGCAAACCTAAGAGCATTTCTGAGTCTGCAATTACCCAAGACACCACCCTATCCTTTGCAATTTCCATTAGGATACAGAATCCTTTACTGACAGCTTTGTTGCAGGAGGAGCTGTGTGCTTATTATTTCCTGTAACAAGGTAAGCCAAGGTTAAGACCTATCATGAAGGGCATTATGACCTTCCTGAGACCTTCAGTAAAATACAGCAAACCCCAGGCATGATGTCAGCAGGCACTGCTTTCAGCAGAAAGAGTTTTTCGAACTAATGGCATAACATTGCTTCAGTGAACCTCACTGGACATCTTCTCCTATTTCAGGTCAATCCTAGGGACAGTGCTGTTCTTTGGTTTGACTCCTCTCTGCTTCTGGTCTGGCTGAAGTAGTGACCAGCTGCTATGGGCAGTTGTGGGAACACCCTGCCCCTCTGATGGCAACAAGAGGCTGGTGCTTCACCAGTGTTATGAAACAGAGCTAACTTCATGCCTGCCAGCAGCTTGCCTAAATGAAAAGCAGCACTGGCATGTTTATAGATGAGCATGTGTATAAATGATTTCCCAAATCAGGAAATATTGCAAGGAGGCAGCAATACTTTTTCCCTGTTTGTTTCCGCAGCAGGAACAAGTATGGACAAAATTCCTTTATTATGGGTGAGAAGGGTATTTAGGCTATGATCTCTTGTTTCTTCTCCTCCCTCCAAGCATTATTGTCAGCAGCATCATTTGAAAACTAGAAAAAAAACTTTTGCTGTGCACAGGTAGGTTTTCATAGCAAGCCTGGGCTGGAGGCTGCTCTCAGTCACCCACTGCCTGTTTGGTTTTAATTTAGCCAAGCAGCTACAGCTCCCACCATGTGAAACAGAAATTAAAATAAAACAAAGCAGAAGAGGCCTGTTCTTGGATTTGGAGGATGTTACTGGAGGAGGAGATCGCAGAATGAAGGACATCAGCCATACAACCCCTCTCAGCAGCAGTGGCCGACCAGGCACTTGCCTCAGGCCTCATGGCCACAAGCGACCTCCTCCCATCACCCACCATGCACCAGCTCCTGGCCTTTGCCCAGCCACCCTGCACCAGTGCCCAGCAGCTGGGCCAACTGGGTTTGCGGGGATCCGATCCCCCAGGCTTCCCCAGCCTCGCTGCCCTCCTCCTCTGGCCTTTCCTGGCCTTCTCTGGCCTCTTCCTTGCTTTCCCCAGCTTTCCCTCCCTGGCAACAGCAGGGCGGCAGCCAATGGGGCCAGGCCGGGTCAGGGCGGCACGGCGGCGGCCGCAGCGGCAGCGCAGGCCTTTGTGCGAGGTGGCAGGTGACCATGGCGGGGAAACAAAGCAGGGTCAGGGCGGGAGCCAGGTCCCTTTTCTCAGGCCCATGTTCTCCACTCCTCACAATCTGTCTGAATTTAACTTGCCATTGAGGGCCCTGGCTGTAGAAAACAGCTTTATGTCAACTAATCCAGGCAGAAGTAAGGATAGACACAGAGACAGGTTTGAAGGCGGGGATGTGGCTATTCTGTTGTCTCTTTTTTTTTTTTTTTTTTCCCCTCCCCCTCCCTTCCCTTCCCCTCTGCCTCCACTGAAAAGTTTTCTGAACAAAAAACAAAACAAAACAAAAAAAAGGTGACAAGATTAATCAGCCCGTGGAGCTGAAACACATGCTTGACTTAAACAACCTCTTTGCTGTTATTAACAACTGCTCCAGCATTTCTCTTGTTATGCTAATGGTACAGATTAGAGTAAAATCTATTCCTTCTTTGCTGAACAGGCCAATTGATAGAGGCTGATCTATTTTTCTCACCCATTTTAATTCTTTTTTTCTCCAGGCACAAGTGTTTGCAGCAGCAAGAAAAACAGAACATGAAAAAAATACCACAACAAAACCAAAACTGCACACAAAAGTGACTAGCCCCCATATACACTAAAATCATTAATAACTACAAATCTATATAGGTCTGTGCTACAGCCTGTAAAAAAATGTCTGTGTGTTATAAAATAGTCTGACCACAAAAGACAGGAAATTCAACATAGTGGCTGATGCCCTACCTTTAATTCATTCTTTTTTTTTTTTTTTTTTTTTTTTTTTCTGTGCAGACACAGAATGCCTGGTAAAGGAGATTGCTTTGATTAGTTTTAATATGTTCCTGGGGTGAAAAATGAACAAGAAGTGAACATTGCTGTCAAAGTCTGGAGAGGGCAACTTGGCTCAACACCACATCACATGCTGGAGCATCATTCAGATGGAAGGAGACAGTCCTGTTGCCAGCTCAGGCTATAGGGTCATTTACTTTGTGGCATCAAGGAGAACGAGATAGGTGCCTTTGTGTCAGTCTGGGCTTGGTGGTCTGTGTCTCCTGTTACCTTGGGTTAGATCCTAAATGCTCTTTAGTTTTTCTTTATTTTTCTCCCCAGCTTTTTAGCAAAGACCAGGATCTGTTTCACAGATAACAGTAAGGATGACATTACAACATAAGACTTTATGATATGCTAAATATTTTAAAGCCTAATATGTCTGACATCTTGGAGAAGAGCTTTCAGCAGGTATTAGCCACTGAGAATGAACACACCATCAACCATGTGCAGCAAGAATATAGTATTTGTATTAAACCTAGTATCACTTCCTCTGCATTAGAATTCTTCCTATATAAATAAGTGGAAACATCATAAACCTGGTTCTGCCTCATCCTAAGCCAAGTCAGTGAGACTCCTCCCATTGATTTTGCTGTTTTCTAGATTTGACCCTACCACTGTCTCAGTATACACTGCTGAGTAGTAAACATCTGCTGCTGCCTACCACCTCCTTCAGCCTCCGCAGACCCGTTCATAGATGGCTGATACTGTAAACTTGCCCAAGTTCAATGTTCCATTAGTTCAATGAGTTCACTGATTTCCCGGATCCACTTGTGAAGCCTTCAGTAACATCAGGCTGATCTGGCTGGGTCCAAAGGTATTAAAGACTCTCCTGGGCCAAGCCTGGATTTGGAGGTCAGCACATTGCTAGCACTGAATTTGATTGGACAGATTTCATAATTTCACAGTCAAAGACCTCAGGGATTATTAGATCATCTGCTCTGATTTTCTGCATACCATATGCCATCATATTTCACCCAGTTATTCCCATATTGAGCCTAATTACCTGTGCTAATGAGATGAAATTTAAAAAAAAAAAAAGAAAAGGTAAACTACCACCTCCTGTAGTAGTGTGGGGCAGTATTTTAATGATCTTCACTCTTCAAAAACATGTGTCTAGTTTTTCATTTGGGAAGGCCTGGCTTCAGTGTTTGATTTTGCCTGATTGTCGTCTACTTCTGTAAAAGAGCCTTCCCAAATCCGGTATTTTCACCTTGTGAAAGTATGTAGATTTCTTTGCAATTTTTTTGTCTTTATGCCATTTTTTGGACAACATACACTGGTTGAACTCCTTAGGGTGTTCACTGGAAGCCAGTTTCTTGATCTTTCTTTGCTGTTAGGTGGAGATTGCCTTCTCTCACTTACTAATCCTGTTCAGAACTGCTTTGACCCCTTTGCAATAGCTGTGCTTAGGCATTTTGTTCACTGTGAGTGACAACCCTTTCCAAAATTGCCGTATTCCAGGAGCCAACCCACCTTTCTAAAGGAGTGATGCATCTTCTTTGCTCCTAAGTTTGAACCATTTTGCAGTTTTAAAAACATTGTGTTTCTGTGACACATGATCTTATTGCTCCCTTACTGCTGTGTTCTCAACAATTCTACTATCTTTGTATGTAAATGTTTATTTAGAGGGCATGCTTTACACTCCACAATGAGGAGAATAAGACTTGCATCTGGCCACTGTCAAGTACACTAGGAACAATCTCATTGAAAGATAATTAAGTGGGGACAACTGTGCTTCAATAACAGGCCAGTATCTAGCTATTAATCTATTTATCACATGACCTGGTGATATTTTAAAGAACTTTGGTTTTCATTAGTGTTCCATAGAATCATAGAATGGCTTAGACTTGAAGGCACCTTAGAGATCATACAAACCAACCTCTCTGCCATGGGCAGGGATCCCTCTCAACTAGACTAGGTTGCTCAAGGCCTCATCCAACCTGACCTTGAACACCTCCAGAGAGGGGGCATCCACAACCCCTCTGGGCTATCTATTCCAGAGTCTTACCATCCTCCTACTGAAGGAACTTTTTCCTAAGATCCAATCTAGACCTATTTTCCCTCAGTTTAAAACCATTTCCCCTTGTCCTATCTCGGGACACTCTTCTTGTGAAGAGTCCCTCTCCAGCCTTCCTGTAGGATTCCTTCAAGTATTGGAAGGCAGTTATAAGGTCCCCCCAGAGCCTTCTCTTCTCCAGGCTAAACAATCCCAGCCTGTCCTAGTACCAGTGGTGCTCCAGCCTCATATAGCATGAATAGTGTATGGAATATATTGTCTCTCTCTAATTGTCTTTAGAAGTTGAACCACAAATTTCATTGAAGAAGGAGCTGCAGCTATTTGACAAGATCAGCTCTCTTTGGTGTCATTAATCTGAAGATATTTCCATCTTCTAATTCTTTATTGATTAAAATCTGTATGAGTCTAAGCATTATTTCCCAACAGATATATGGGAGGCTAATTGAGATACCGTTACTTGGGTCATCTTACTTGCCCTCTTTGAATATCAGTAGGTCATTTTCCCTCTGTGCAGCAGGAATATCCTTGCTACTTTGAGAGGAGTAGAAAATGAATGCCAACAAGATGAATATTTCCTCAGTCAGTGGTTTCAGAACTTCTGGGTATAAGTTACTGAACCCTGATGGTTTATAAGTGGTTACCACTAAAAGATGTTACCCACCTTTCCTTCCAGTAACCCAGTGTCTGAAAAGAGCTTCTATGATCTTCATAAAATAGAGGTATATGAAGAAAAGGGAAAAAAAAAAAAAAAACCAAACCTGTGAAATACCTATTTTTCCACATCCTGATTCATCCTGTAATCTCCATCTGCTAATATTTATATCCCATCTTTGGGATTTCTTTTATTCCTTCTGTAGTTAAAAAAGTCCACTGCATTGTCTTCAGCAACTCCAGATAGAGATTCACTTAACTTTGGCTTTCCCTTATCAATTTTCTGCATTTCATCTTTCATTATATCCTTTGTTATTGATTTTATCTTTTTCATTACACTTTCCTATTTCTGACTTCTGCTGTCAATATTTTGACAATGCTTTATTGTTGCTCTTTATAAGTGCACAGTTGCAGCAAAATAGCACTTCTATTCAGAGAAAATATAAAAATGTACTGCATATTTAATGTATCAATGCTGTGATAGACTTCCTAAAGGAAATCTAAGAAATCACAAATTCTTTGTTAGTCTCATCATCACAAAGTCTTTGTTAGTAGTCATCAAAAGCAGTCCAAGAAATCCCACACAGATCTGTGGATGTGTGTGGCACATGGCAGGTGTGCAGTCACCAGCAGGACTGTCTCAGTATGCTGTAGTCATGCCACACGTGAGCAATGGCCCAACATCTGGCCAGAGGCACTTGTCTGCTTGGGCTGATGTATGCTGGGAACCTCTTGATTGCAAAATGGTGTGAGAGAGACAGGGCCTACCACTGGTTTAGGGTACGGCTACTCCTTCTCACCCCCAAGAAAATCTTCAAGTAGGCTTGGCTTCCCTGGATAATGCTATGTGAAACAAGCATCAGGGTGCATGTGGTATTACCTTTTTCTAAACAGAGAGAAAAATCCAGGCATTTTAAGACACCTACTAAGTAAAAGTAGCTCTTACTCTGCACTGAAGAAACAGTGTTCCTGGGAGGAATATACTCCTTTATATACAAATAAGAACTCATAAGAGAAAGAAAATAGAATATTTTTTTTTCTGATTTTCGCACATATGCCTTAAACTCATGAGTTTTTTTAAACAGAATTTCAATATCTACTTGCAAGTCAAATATTTCCCTCAGTGCAAATTTGTATCTACACAGCACAAGGACTGTCAGTCCTAACATAGGACTTTACTCCCTCACTTTGAACATGTAAGATGTCATTATTTCTTGTTCCAGTTTAGGTGGTGGGGAGCAGTGGGAGAAAAGTGAGAGGAGAAACATCTTGGACTCTGATGCCAAATCCCCATGTCTGAGCTTCATGGAAACAATGCCAAAATACGGATTAGGCGATTCTCGAGCCAAGATGCTGTACAGGAACTCATTGCCAAATTTTAAATAAAACTATTAGACTTTAAGAAGTCACCACATTGTCCAGCTCCAATGCCTCTTGCAGCCAACAACTGCTACCCAACATAGTATTATACAAAGGCTTGGAGCTAACTATGCTTGCAAATAAATAAGGAAAGAGCAAAAGTGGTATAATTGCTCTATATTATTATTGCATAATTTACTGTTCCTAATACTGAAGACAGAGACTGAACTTCCTTTTGCAGCAGATAGTCAAGAAAACTGAAAAAAACTCTGCAATCTCCATTTACCAGCATTCACACAATTTGCTTTGGTCCACATACCACATTCTAGTTTACACAGAAATATCTTGTAGAAAAAAGCTGTGCCTAAGAATAAGCCAGCAAATTAATTAAACACAGTAATAAAGAGACTTTGTTGAAATCTGTAACATTTTCAGAGAATTGCACAAGATACAACAATAAGCACTTTTCCAAGCTTTAAGTACTCCATAATTAGTTGCATTATGTGCTGCCTGTTCTGTTGTTTTTCATGTTTCTATAGCATTACAGAGTCCTGTCTGTGGACCCATTCTATCTGGGCATCAGTACCCTGTTGAACAATACCAGATTTTGTGGTCTTGCAAACCAGCTACTGGTTGAAGAAGAGGTGATATGAAATCTGGCAATTTTCTCAGCATGGTACATATCAGGATTTCTGGATCAGAGACTTGTGATGGTCATTCACATTTCTGTCAGTCACAGGGTAATGTAAACATTCACCTTAGTGGAATGCATTAAGTGAAGATTGTTCCATAAACCAGTTCCTTGGACAGCTGATGGAGTACTGCACTCAGGCTGGGAAACAACTGGTTGGACAGTATTTCAGAAAAGCTCCAGGGGCCAGAGTTTCTGAAATGAATCAGAACATATTAAAGAAATACCTAGACTCTGCATCACTGTCTTAGGGTTTGGCTGCATAAAGCTGTGTAGGCTGACACAAGCTCACTCTGCCCACACTCCAGGCAAGCACAAACTCTTTCCACACTAGTCAAAACCAAGGAAACTTTGTTCTATCAGCCATGCAGCTCTATATGTGCTGCATGGAACAAAAATGGTTTCTCCTGCATCTCTTAGCAGGACTTCTTAGTAAAGGCTTAGCATCCCTCTAGCCACAGCTTCCAGTTTGAAGCTGCCATGGTCCAGCTACCTCACTGAACAAGCAGAGTATCACACAGCCACCATGCCATAAAATGATGCAATCTGTATACTCTGTGTAAATGAGAGATGGGCAAAAAACACTCAAAAGTACATTGCCTGAGATATCTCAGAAAAAAAAATTAAAATTGCTGTACAATTAATCAGAAACAATCCCATTTCTAGAATTCATTTTAGTTAGACAAAAACAGGGCTCAAAATCTTCTATTGCTAGAAGTGAATTCTCCAAGGAAAGAGGCACCATGATTTAACCTAGCAGTTTTACAAGGACAGAACAGCATTCTTCCTAAGAAAAACAACTGGTAAAGCCACATGAGGTGCCAACCTCATGCTGGGACTGTTCCAGACTGCAGTTAGTGTACGTTCTTAATGAATGATGCCACTGCTATACTAAATTGGCTTGTATAAACATAGAGATATATTTTATCTATTTTCATAATCTTAATAATAATAATATATGTAATATTATAATATATTTTGCCTGTTATAAATATATATTAACAGCAGGTATTGTCAGTGTATGACAGTCCTGTACTTAGGTCACCATTGGTGCTCTGTGCAAATTTGAGTATCACTGTTGAAGCAAGATGTACAGAAATTGGAGGAAGCCCAAAGAAGATGAGAGAAGGATGAACAACTTGGGGTGATCACATTCAGAAAAGTCTCAGGGGCACCAGTCTTCAAATATATGAAAGACTGGCAATAAAAAAAAGAAAAGAATAACATGCTCTCCACACCCACAAGTCACGAGCTCATTCAAACATTAGGAAAGTTTTCTGACAATCGTGACAGTGAACTACCCAACTGGGTCACTGGAAGTGACTGCAGGATCTTTGTCACTGAATGTCAGGAATGAAAATATATCACATAGGTAGAGCTAATCCTGCCTTGGTGCGGTGTTATGGATTGACAACCTCCAAAGGTGTCTTCCAGGAATATTTTCTGGGGTCCATGTTTTCAGGATTTCTACCTGAATGAAAAGGGGTCACTCTCAAAAAGAGCAAGAATTCTCCCTCTAAAGACCCAAAGACCAGTGTTAGCCAGCTCCAGTTTGTCAGTGGTAAAAGCTTCAGAACAAGGGACGGTGCCTGCAGACTTCTGTGGGCTAAATGCAAGTGTCTGGAGGAATTAGCTACTGCCCATTCCTGGTCTTCAACCATCACCCATGTGCTGGAAATGCAACAGCAGACATGACAAAGAAGCAATTATCCCAACAAAATCAGTTATTACCAGCAATTCATATGGTAATGATAGTGGTGAGGATGATGATGATACTGCTCAACTGTAGCAAGGATTATAATAACCAGTGGTTTAGGGGATGGATTACAAGTTTAATCAAAATGAATAGTTTATCACAGATAATGATTTTTACAGGAGAATATGGTCCTAGGAAAATGCCTTGTGCTGAATGCCTGAAAATTACATTGATTTAAGTAGTGGGCTACCATATTTGCACTATTCATTTAGGAGAAGAGAGAATGCAGCATTTTTATGTATATATTCTTTGCCATCATTAAAAAAAGGGTGTTAATGTCATGATCATGGTAAGGACAGCCATTACAGAGTCCCATATCTTTATCAGTATTGTTTTTATAAGCTCTAAAATTTTTCTCAGGTCCCATTTATATAATCTTTGTCTTTGTCTCACAAAGAAAGAAAAAGCTATCCATGTGATAAAAAGAAACAAAGATTTGTGAGCATCTCATGAAATCAATAAGAAACAAATATCCTAATTCAAGAGAACCTTGAGGCTCCTGTTATTAGAGTGGGGCTTAAACACAAGCACAGATGAGGGGGAAGCTCTCTCAAACAAATGATAAATGGAGAAGGTCTGAAACAATATATTAACACTAAAAAAAATTGTTAAGCATACTAATTTCCCAGTATGTGTCCTTCTTCCTAATAAAAAAAAAACAAACACCAAGCAAATAACATATGTTAGAAGCTTCATTTATATATTGTAGGGAAAGACTAAAGAACAAAAAAATAAGAAAGAAGGGAAAGAAGACTGTGAGAAGATAGAACTAAAGAGTAGCCCATGTTTTAAAAATGGTAGACACATTTTAGAGCCAAGAGAACATTATTTTATTCCCCAAAAGAAGGAAATCGGGGATACCAGTTTATCTCCTTTCCTACTCATTTAACTTTTCCTTGTATAGTTTGCATGTTGAATTCTCAATAAGATCATTCCTGACACTGTTCATGCTCTTTTTCTATCATTGTTGATTTCAAAACAGGCTCTGCTTTACTTCACAAAGTGCCTTCCAAACTCAAACAAGCTGCAGAAATGCTGAAATCAATACATGCCTCTTGAAGGATAGATCTATTGTAACACAAAGGAGAGAATGACTAATAGATTACTGAAGCCTTAACAAAACCTCAACAGATCCCCATATGGTGCATTGCAATTAAAAGAGTAGAGGATGGATTTATAATTTTTGGGGTGGAGAAAATAAAAAGAAAAGAAAGAGTTTTGGACAAGAAAATGAGTGAGGTGGAGACAGAAGTGATGTGTGACCATACACAAAATAGAAACCCTTCTTTCTGAGCCTTTCATCTCCGGGTCACTGATTCCAATCGAGACCAGGTCGATAGCGAACAAAAATCATTTTAATCTGATGGCTGTTTGCTGACCTATGTGAAATGAACTGGTTGTGTCAGTCCACTTCCCATCTGACAGCTCTCCCCATCATCAAGGCCATTGCTACAAGTGGCAGTAATTGGTACTTTTTTAAGGCCAGCTCAGCTAAAAGGCTGAAGAATGGAAAAAGCAATAGGGCTGAACCACCTCCTCCTCTTGTTCAGCTGCTCCCTCCAGGTGAGTGCTGGGGGACACTGGGAAAAGCTGGCACAGCTGTTGCCTGCACTACATCTGCTCTTTGAACCAACAAAAGACCTTGGGCCAAAGGGGTGTCCTCTGAAGTGGTAAAACCTCTTGTGAACACAGATTTCTTGGGGAGGACATGGGTAAGTAAGGCCTCAGGCTTGCAGTTCATTGCAGGTGGATAACATTGTTGGTGGCCCCATGGGAGGGTGGCTGTCCAAGCATGGGACTCTGAAAGGACCCATCAAGCTACCAAGCCCAGTGCCTGCGGCCTGAGGGTCTGTAGTTAAACAATTCCACCTGCAACACAGGAGCAAGAATGCCCATGTCAAATTTCTACTGATGTCAATGGAAGGACATTTGGGTTCACTCACATATGGGTATGTCCAAAGGACTTCAATAACATTTTCAGAGAATTTCAGTTTTTAATGAAACAAGCTCATGTGAAGGGGAACCTGACAAAGTGAGCTGAATCTAAGATGTAAAAATAACAAAGGAAGAAATAACAAGTGAATGTCAAGAAGTTAATAAAAACTAACACCCTGGAGAGGATAGTTTTAATAATGAATTTTATCAGTGTTTCTCTGAGCAGCTGATACACCCCAGATGTGAGGACATAATGTATTATGAAATACATAAGGGGGACTTTCAATTACACTTTAAGCAACAGCCACCTTGTGTCCCTCAGGTGCCTCCTAGGAACAGTGATTTTGCCATGGGACATGGCTAACAGGAGCAGCAGTCTGCCCAGCTGGTGCTGGCCAGTGAGGTTTTCTACACAGTAAATATGTGCCTGCCACTGCAGACAAGAGGAAAAGCAGCAAAGTTTGTCAGAACTGCTGGCAAAGCTGTGAAACAAAGCCTCACAAAGTGGAAAATCAACATTGTGAGTATCTGTTTCCCCTTTCAGGGATACGCACAGAAGTATAAGAGGCAGAGGTCGCCTCATGCACTCTCCAGGTGGAAAGATCCATGCTGCACAGGGATTTTCTGTCACCTGAACGAGCTGCTCACGACATTGCACTTCAGTGAACAGATTGTGCGATATTACAGCTATGAGACATAGGTGCGTGGGATAGGGACAAGTAAGAAAAGAAGCCTGAAAAGAGAAATCATGCCTTGTGGAACTAATCTTTCCCCTATATGCTCCTCTTTCCCATATACACAAATGTCCTTTTCAGCACCCACATCAAATATCTCTGTTGCCTGGCAAACCAGGCACTAGGGAAAGCAACACCTCAAGATAGGCAAGTAAAAGGCATGATGCTCTCTCATGTGTTGCCCTTCTGAGCTCCCACCATTTCCTTTCTGTTATCGGACAGATCATGGATAGAGGCAATCTGTGTGGAAGGCTGGCAATGCCCACCCACTGGCACATGTACCCTTACTCCATTTGTCTAGAGGTGAAGGGAAATAAGTGATGTATCTGCATGGAGGGAATGCCTTTTCAATTTTCATTGGTGATGTCTCATATTACTGTCAAGAAAATAAAGCACCTGGAAAATTTTAGCAACTTCAATCTGGACACTAATGAACATTGGCCGCTAGCAAAGCTGTCTGTGCACACTGAATTCCCTTGTAGCTCAGAGTCTGAAGAATGAGAATATTCAGGATATCTCCAAAATCTAAAAGAGAGCTGCTGCCTTCCCACTAGCTGAAATGATGTGGAAAGCTGTAGGAAGAGGTAATGTTCTAACAGACACTGGTCCCACCTCACCCTAAGCCAGGCTGTAGGCAGGAGGAGAAAGAGCAAGCACTTAGAGGACTGAAAGCGAGAGATGCATGTTATGACAACCAAGCTAGCTGGGCTGTGACTATAGTCTTGTACTCCTTAGGATTCTTTCTCTGTTTAATCCAAACTCACTTTGCTCAGAGGTTTGCCAGTAGGGTAGGTGCAAGATGACATGGAACTGACATGGATGACATGGATAAAGGACTGGGAGGAATGTCCTGACACAGGCAAGGAAAAGAAAGGGCAGAGCTAGGGTGGACAGTTTGTGGGATGAGCCCATCTCCACATTATGCTGTGGGATATAAGGTTTGTGATTCACAGAAGGGTGAGGAATTATATTAAGAGGGGTGCCATTCATGTTAACATCAATTAGTAAACTCAAATGTACATGTATGTTATATAACAGTTGTCATGTCTTAGAACTCAAACCAGAACAAAATGTTCAGGGGAAGGTAGAAACATGAATTGCATCCCTGAGGTCTCTGACCTTCCTCTGATTAATATGATCTTTCCGGAGATTAGATCAATACTGGAACAAATAGGCTGCAAAAATGGCTTTTCAGTTGGAAACAGAAATTTCCACAGTGTCTCAGACCTCTGGTCTGGTTAATTCAGTCCCTCAGTGGAGCCAGCAATACATGCTTGTTCAGAAGCTGTTACACCCCTGTGGTAGAGAGTTCTGTGAGGATATACCTTTTTTTTTTTTTTTTTTTTTAAATGCTGTTTCTGTCCAAATACTGCAATATTGTCCCCTCCTCAGAATTTGGGTGAGCCTCGGTGAATATTCATAACTTGTAAACTATGGGGTTTAGGAGATTGGAGTTTTGCAGTAATTGGGAATTGCATGAGACCACCTAGTTCATTAAAACAAAATGAAAGACAGTGAAAGCCAGGCCTGAAAAGGTAAACAGTGCATGAATTCACTGCCTCCATATTTAAAGCCTTCAAAGCCTTTCAGTTAAAATCCTTTTCCGCTCTGGATCTCAGCATGAGTCTGGCTGCGGGGAGGTTTTGTGTGGTGGCCTGTCAGCTTCCATCTCCAACACAGTGAAATTCAACTAATTGTAAGTGCACATTGCTCCAGGCGTACACTGCCACTCAGGCCATGCACACGTTCCGTGACCCCATCCACCTACTGTAAAATACGGTATTCTCTACCCACACACACACATTTTGTTACTTGAAATCACCCAAAAGGTGACTGGCCAGAGTGAGGAGCAGAAATCCCCATTGTGTTTCTACATTCTACATTGGATTGTGCCTCCATTAATGAAAAAGAGTTGGCCAGAGAGCACAGTGTGGGGCTGCGTCTGCCTTTGGACTTTGATCTTACCTGCTGAAGCTGACCTCACTGGCATGTCAGGCTCTCTACTTTGCAGCTGAAGATCAGAAAGCATCAAGAGGAAAAGAAGAATAGAAAAATAAGAAATGTCTTACAGTTGAAGACCCTCTGTGACCCAAAATAGCCTCTGTTAGTGCTAATTCTCACTTGCTTGTGAGGTTCTCCAGGGTCAGGCCTAATTTGCTTCTTATGTAAAACTGTTTTGTTCCTGATCTTTCACAGCAGTAGTATAGTCAAAGATTACCGTCAAATTGTCCTCAGCAGGCTTTTTATCAGCACTTTCTCATTCTTCAGAACTTGCCATCTGAACTTCACAGAAGTTATCTGAGTTTGTTTCTGTTTCTGGTTTGGACAGGTCAGACTTTACTTCCATCAAGGTAGGGTTTGTTTTCTCACTCCTTGAATTAGAATCTTTTTCAACTTAATTTTGGCTATCAGCTTGATGGATTATGGTTGATGCGCTACTTGCATGAACAACATCATCTTCAGCTGTATTCTCTGCTGGGTGGACAATATAGAAGTATATTTGCATTCCTCCCCCCAAAAAATTCCTAACTCCTCAGCTGAGAGGATCATTTGCATCTTTTCTGCTGCTGACAGTTGTTCAGCAAACTATTATGTCTGAAAATGGTACATTTCATCCTTCTATACTCACTTTTTTTGTCTGTCTTTGTGTGCTCAGTAGCCACCTGCTCCACTACACTTGGCATTCTTTTTAAGGGTCTTAATACTCTTGGGTTGTATTAAGTATGATCCAGACACACCAGGAGATCAGTCTTGTAAGGGTACTCAGGCAAAGTGTGTCTCCAAAGTTCAGTGAGCTTAGCCTGAAGGCAAGTGCCTGCCCCCAGGATCATAAAGCTCCTGTGGCAATGGGGAAATTTCAGAGAACTTTGTGATCCAAAGCTCAGAAGGTGAATAATGATGCTTGGAAATTGTGTTTCTGAATTAATCTCTTTGTGCCTCAGTATTGTTTAGCTCTTGTATAAGGTTCTGGAAGTGGTGATTTCAATACTACCCTATGCCATTATTGTGTCTTAGTACCTGATCCTTCACTGGTGACTCAAGGTGCTATAGTTGAAAGAGTCATGTAAATTAGACTAATATTCAGTAAGTTATTAGTACACTTTTCAAGTTGATCCTCATAAAGTTAAGTACAGTTCTGAGCAACCTTCCTGATGTGACTAGCTTAATTTTCATTACTCTACTGCAGAAGTGTTTCTTGTCTTACAGATCACCTGCTAACTCTGCTGTCATGTTCAGTCGACCTGCGACACTCTATAATTCAATGCTTCTCCAGTGACAATAACATTGAAATTCAACCATGCAAGATCACCAATTTAAATAAATAGTTCTGATTGCTCTCAAAGAACTACAAAAGAAAAAGAAATCCCAGAGGCTTTCACTGCCACTCACTGCTGAACCTCACCACTTATGCTCACCTAATTATGCAACACTTTTCTTCCCAAGCCATTGCACCTGAAGTGTTGATTATACTGTACTGGGAGTGTTGTGTGCTCTCTGAAGCATATCTCTATTTGCAATCTCCATAAGGTTGCCACTTGGTTCTTGATAGAAGTGGTCCCATTGCTATTTCTACCTTGTTTTGGAGGCAATAACTGACATGCTGATGTTCAAGGATGCATCCACAACACCACAATAAGTGTGACAATTCCCTTTTTGGAGATGGGGATATAGGAACAAAGCCATTAGTGCAAAATCTTGTCCTCATTTATGGGCAGTGTGAGAACTATGATCCAGGAGTGTCAAACCCCTCTCCTGACTATGAAAGCACCTTTCTCTGAAAATAAATGCTAGGCAGGGGAACCCTGAGGAAGATAACAGCTGCTGCTAGCTGCCTCAGGAATTAATTTTCTAGAGATAAGACAATCTCAAAAATATCAAGGAATGATTCAGTTTCATGAAATAGAAAACAAACAAACAAACAAAAAACCAAGAGGATTTAATAGAAAGAAAAAGAATATGGTGATGTCAGGAGATAGATATAGATACAGATATAGATTTAGATAATATATAACTATATATTGTCCTGCCCTAACTGAAGTATTCTTATTAGTTTTATTGCTTCATTACTTGATTTCTATGTGTTTTAATAAATAAATTTAAAATTACAACATTTTTTTAAAAAGTCATTCCAAATACTAAAGTCACAAGGGATTTTTCCTTGGATCTTTTGGTGCTGATTCAGAGTGCACTGGGTTTTTCTAATACAACAGACAGCCTCTGCACATAACAGCCAGAACAAACCAGTGTGCCAGTGAAGTCTTGTTTTGAAATCTTAAATGATAAGGACCTGTGACTTTTTACTGATCTTCTGCAAGACATGAATTTCAACCACAAGGCTTCACAAGGTAAAAAGTGGCACCACAGCAAACTAAAGGCATAAGCATACCTCTTCTCCCTTGGCCTTAAATGTCTTACCCATTTGAACTTCCATTTCTGAGAAGAGATTACAATTAGGAAGAAGCAGATTAGATAGAATTGAGCGGCTCAGATGATCCTGAGATGTATTCTGACAGGATTTGTGTTTCTGGAAGTAACTGTGAGTTAGGGCCCTTTCCTTTAATGGAGACTGTAGGTCTAGCATATCAGACGGGTTGTGTCAAAGCACCTCACCCACCTTGTGGGCAGAGACACAGTCTCTAACACCAAAGCAGAAAGGGAAATATAGGAGGCACAGCAAGTAGATAGCACGTCCTCACATGTCCTTCCTTATTCAGGGACTCAAGAAGGGTCAGATCCACCATTCTCACAGATTTCTCAGAGTCCCAACTCCCATCTCCTGCTTTCACACTGATTTCTGCAAAAGAAACCAGCCAGGAAACTCTCAGAGGACAGTTTCCTCTGGCAGCTGAGACAGTGCTGGGGAGCAAATGGCTTCCCACACTTTGAATTCACAGATCATCTGTCTATGGTCAGCCCTGGATTTTGCCTTGAGCATTCTGGATATGAAGGCAAAGCATTTACTCCCAGCAGAGCAAATTTTGTTGTCTGTTCTCCCTTGTAGTTGCTTTATGGTTTCTCCAAGAAGCCAAAAATGTCTCAAGTGATTGCTACTATGGTTGATCTTTGTTATGTTGACTGTAAATAGTTGTTATTAGTAAGCAAATACTGAATTCCTCATGTTGCATCTTTCTCTTGCAGCTTAAACCTACTATTCATCTACTTTCTTTCCTGCTATGTTGCTTCTAAGATAACTATATGGTACAAAACTTATTTATTCTACCACTATTCTATTCCTAATGTTAATAAGCAGTAACAGCTGAGGTGTAGGAATTAGTTTTGAAGAGTTACTGACAAGTCGGGAGGAGCTGTTGGTTTGAGGTGCACCAGAAAATTGTTAACCTTCAGCAAGTCATTAATCCCCAGGAAATGTCCACCCTGCAGTCATCATTGCTCTTAGGATGAAAAGTGTTACATAAGAGCAGAGTATTATTATGAGGTGAGAAGGGGGGCAATATGTTTTTCTGAGAGTAAGTGCTGTCCAAATTTTATTTGGATTTTATTTCCTTTTCCTAACAGTATTGAACTTCAGCAGAATGAGCACTGTGTTGCTTTAAACTATGGCTTCTTTCATATATAACTCAATTTGTAGAGGCATGTCTTTCTTCTTTTTTTTTTTTTTGTTTTTTTTTTTTGTTTCTCTGAATACTGTTTATTTAAGTAATTGTTGGCTCTTTTCCTGTCCTTTATTGACCCCAGGAAACAACTTTTTTTATATGTTTCCATTCTGGGATTTCTATTATCTACTGACTCGAGCTGGGTGTGCTTCCGTGAAAAGGCCCAAAAGAGAAGGAGCAAGATGAAGTTACTCTTGAACTAAAGTCAACTTGTCTTCCAGTCTGAGGCCCAAGAAAAGCTTCATTTGAAGCAAAGTACTTAGAAGATAGTTTACGAGTCTGCTTCCCAAGAACATACCAGGATGCAGTGTTACCATCTTCATAAAGTTAAAGGACATGGTTCTGCAATTTAGTAGGAAGAAGTCATGTTGTTAATTAGTCAATTTATTTGAAAAAAAAAAAAAAAAGTGGGGGAGGGTGAAAAGGGGAAAGGAAGTTGGGAAAGCAAAACAGAACAGGAGGGAAAAAATCTTTATGATGAGGTGCTCGGCAGGATGAAGGAACAAAAGGAAGGCTTTCTGCCTGTCTCCTGATATTTTCCAACTCAGCAAAAAAATCCATTGTGTAGCTTAAGGGGAAAAAAAAGTTAAAGTTGAAAGCTTAGTGTGTGAAAGCAACTGCTCAACCATTGTGTAATATGGGCTAATGTAATGTCACTGTTTCCCCATGATGTAAGTTGCAATTTTTGTCCCAGTTGCTGTGGTCAATGTTATCACTTTCACTTTTCAGAAGGGGGCAAAGGGGTGCATGGAGATGGTATTTCTCTTTACCCCCACCAATCCTTCCCCACCCTGAACCAAATACTTCTGTTAGGAAATATCAGTGCTGACCAGATGTCACCGACTTTTTTTTTTTTTTCTTTTTGCATGTGTCCCTTAACAGCTGGCAAGAATATCAGCTCAAATTTATTCACCACAAGCACACTCTTTCTGTTTGTCTCCAGATAAAGGGATTTTAAATCCTGGTTGTTAAAGAGGAAGGAGGGATGTTGAAAACTGTGGAGTGGATTTCTTTGGTCAGAGGGAATACTTCTTGAAGATCTTTAAACCAGTCAGGGATGGCCATGACTGCCATGCAAAACCAAACAGATCCATTAGGGTTGGTACTTCATGTTCTCAGAAACTGCTTTAGCCCAGGGTGTTTTCTTGGAACCACTGTAAAATGGCTTGTTCATAACAATCAGCAAATCTAAATGTAGACACACTTTTTGTTTCAGTCATGTCAGATGGAAAAAAAAATTAAAAAGTCTTTGATGTGGTTATAGATAAGAAATACAATAGGTGCATGATTAGAAAAACAAATGGGGTGAGGGCATAAGACCCTCAGGTTTTGCCATGGGACTACACTACACACAGCCCTGATGTCACAGGGTTCAGGAGGTAGCAGTGGTGATGGAGCAAGTGGTACTGCTCCACCTGAAACCACACACTGCAGGTACTTCTGTATACAGTACAGAACATGGGCTGATTTATCCTCATCGGCCATAAGTTAATGACCCTTGTCACCCATGTCAGTGAAGGCCATTACCTTCTGCCTAACAATAACCTTCTCCTCTACCCCTCATATTTACAATTATATCTGCTTTTCTCTTCAAAACTGTCATAGGTAACTGGTGTTGTACAGAATAGTACTGTATGCTTTCCCATTTATGGCTCTGTTGCAAAATAGGTGTGTTTTCCTTGTATGAGCAAAGATAATTAAGGAGCTTGGTACATGGAAGTCATAGCATGATAGCACTATTTTTAACATTATCTTCAGAGGAATAAGAAAAACAAGATCAGATGAAGATAACTCGTTTTCTGAAACCTCCTCAACGGCAGGGAAGCAAATCTCAACTCTTCACTTCAGCTCTGTTTCTAAGCCAGAACAAATCACCGTGCTTATTTAATACTGCATCTTGTCTTTGGTGATGGTCTTAAATAGGCACTTTAAAAGAAAGAGGCAAAGACTTTAAATGAACAGTAAGGACAGCAACTAGCCTTGGAAGAGTATGTAACACATGGCATGTCCCAGGCATGGTAATGTTATGCTTCAGCATATTAAAGCTTGTATTCTATTATTTACTGTTTATAATGTAGCTGTAGAGATCCTCGCTATTGATGTAAACAACAATGATTTTCTGGAGCATGTTAAGCTCTTGAAATGACATCAAAGTTGTTCACAGGCACTAAATTCCACTGGTGAACATGTTGTAGTTTCAGATCCTCTTATTTTGGTCTTTACCAGCAAGCAAGTAGGAGAAGTCAATTCAATGTATTGCCATATTCCATCTTTACCTACTCTTCAGTAAGGAAACACCCACATTTTATCATGACGTGGGAGCCTTTCCATATGCCTCATCACCTCCACGGCCAATCGCTGCAGTCCATATGGTTTTGAACCTACCCATTTTGAAATGCTTAGAGGGAACTGACTGTGGCTCTCTGTCCATTTTAGGATGCAGGAAGATGAGGCTCTAGACTACTGGAAAGGCAGTCTTGGGTGACCTAGATTTCTGTAAAGACTCCATCTGAGTCAATACCAGCATTGCCTCTGACTTCAGAGGGGCCAGAATAGTGGCCCCTGTGCCTTCATTTTTGTGCTGAAAAATGGGATGTTATGGTACTTGCCATTGTTTCTGAAGTGGGTTTAGATGCATATAAAAATTACATTATTAAATAAAAAATAATTCTTCTTATTACTGTATTTTCCATATTGTTTTCCATCACACTATTTTGTTTGCTTCTCTGATGGCCCCAAGGCACAGAGCAGATGTTTTCACTGAGCTGTCCTCAATGACTTTTAAATTACTTCATCATTGAAAAATGGCAACAGTGCCAGTCTTTCTTGTAATGTTCAATTTCATCATCCCTCATATGCTTATAAAAAAGACAACTTCAGGGCCAAATATACACAGCATTGGAACCACCATCTCCAGATACCTCAGGTAAACAGCAAGAGGGAGATGAAGAGAAGGGGGAAGGAAGGAAGGGGAAAAAAAAAAGAAAAAAAGAAAAAAAAGAAAAACGAGTGAGAGAACACGAGATGGAAATGGGCAGAAAAAAAGAAAAGAAAGAAAGAAAGTCATTTGTGCAATCAAGAAGCATTATAGTTTAGATTTTCCTCAACTGTTGATGGCCTGAAAATCAAATGTTAATTTAACTTGATTCTTGAATCTGTTTTCCCTTAGAAATAATGGGGGAGCACTTTATTAGCAAAAGAAAAAAACATTCCTTGAAATGTCTGACAAGGGAACGTTACTGAAAACTTCTGATTCCCTCAACAGAAAACCTATTTTAAAAAAGAAAAGTCATTAATCAGTAACAGCTGCTCCCAGCACCTGTTATTTATTCCCATCATTAACACTTCCTTTAGCATTTTTGACAGAAATGAGTATCTTTTCTATCTGACAGAAAAGGGCACTTTGGAACATCCCCAGAACTTGGTGGCTACATTGCATCTACACAATGTATGTTTACAGCTTACCACAGCATGGTATCACAGCTTTTCTTTTTCACTGGTGGGTTCTTTCTTTAATCTAAATGTAGGTTTAAAAAGCACTGAGCATCCCATATCTTTTTGCTGAATACTTGTGCAGCCTCTAGTCTTCAGTATGCCCTGGTTAATTTGTCACAGGGACAGGGGCACACAGTGGCTGTGGGGCATGTACAGTTGCCAAAGGATTCTCAACCATCACAGCTCACTCCCCTGTGCCTAATTATCACTAAGGCAAACAGAAACTCAGAGGGCCTACAGGCTGGGATTCCAGTGCCACAGGTGTTGTAATGTTTCTATGTAAGTTTTGTCTTCTGTCAGAGCCTCCATCTCCCTGCCTCAGATCAAGTTCAAACAGGGTCCCTGGCAGAGCTGACAAGGAGATTCCTCACCCACCTTCCCTCACCAGCACGGTTCTGTGACCTTTCCAGCTCCCTACTGCTGTCTGGAGTGGGGTTCCCCAGGCAAAACGATGCCTTGTTTTACTTCTTCCTGCAACAGCCCCTGCTGCCTCTTGCCCCTTCCCTTCCCAGTGCAGGAGGCATCCACTCTTCTTCTTGAGTAGCAGAAGACAACAGGGAGATCAAACAGCAACAAGCATTGCTTAGAGGCACCTTTCCTTTACATCCATAACCTGCAGGCTTCCAGCACCCAAGATTGGTGTGGAAAGTCCTGCTTTCCACAATCATCCAAAACCCTCCTATGCATGTGTAGAAGTGAGCTCTGAAAGTACAGCCAGATGTGGCAATGCTCATTTGAAAACCTTATGGTAAACACTGATATATAATATAGAAAAATATACAGTATAAAAGACTTGTAGATGTGTCATTTAGGGACGTGGTTTAATGGTGGATTTGGCAATGGTAGGTTCATGGTTGGACTCAATGATCTTAAGGGTCTTTTCCAGCCTAAATCCTTCTATGATTCTGCATTCCTGCACATACTTAAACACATTAGCAACAGTGAAGAAATGCAAGCATACCTGTAATATTGCTGCTCCTTGTTTCCTTTTTCTTTTTTTTTTTTTCAGCTCTTTTTTTGCTTAATAAATACCTGTCAAATCTGTTTTATGCTTATTCACATTTTGAACATTGAGATTTGTAGTGGTTTCCTACCACCATTAGATAACGTTTTTCATCTGAAAAGCTATCATTTTAATTTAGGACTGTTGAAGTTCTGGTAATATTTCTGTTAGTCTTGGGGTATATAATACTGTTTTAGTAAAAAGCATGCATGGGGTTGGATTTAGGAGAACTCTGTTTCTTTACTATAGATAGATAAAGCAAGCAGTGTATTGTGTTTATCAGAAGGAAATGTCAGCAGAACTTTATAGTCTGGTAATTAGATAACACAGATAAGTCTGCTGAGTTTATGTGCTCACAACTGCTATGCCAGATAACACTTCCTGAAGTCAATTAGAAGAACTTACACAACATTCATACATTTTCCACAGTTCCTTTCTTTAAACTGATACCAAAAAAAAAAAAAAAAAATAAAAAAAAAAAAGGAAAGGGAAAGGAAAGGAAAGGAAAGGAAAGGAAAGGAAAGGAAAGGAAAGGAAAGGAAAGGAAAGGAAAGGA
>JANIJG010000134.1:50640-92269 GCA_024611175.1 Megaceryle torquata | reverse complement strand
ACCTTCTGAAGGCAGCTAGCACGGACACCACCAACCAAACAAAAAAACACAACAACAAAGAAAATTACTACAAAGCAAAACAAAACAACAAAATCCTTTGCTGCTGTAAGATATATTCATATCAACATAAGAAAGGAAATTTTTACAGTGAGAACAACCATGCACTAGAACAACCTCCCCAGGGCCATAACAGTGTCACCATCACTGGAGGTTTTCAAGACGCAACTGGACACAGTGCTAGATAATCTCATCTAGGCTCCCTTTCCCATGAAAGGTTGGACCAGGTTATCTTTTGAAGTCCCTTCCAAGCTGTGCTGTTCTAAATAAAGATATTTGCTATCCGTAATCCAACAGTTCCTTTAATATTCTACATGATTAAAGTTAATTATAGACAAACTTTTCTCTCTTTACAAAAAAGATGATTCCGCATAGTATCTAAACCAGATAAATTCAGATAAAAATATTCAGAAAGGATTTATTTATATTCTTTTACAATCTGAAGCAACACTAAACTTCTAAGACTTTTCTATACTAAGACAGACAGCCATGGATCCTTTTTAATATCAATAAAAAGTATGCTTTCTCATACTGGTGGTTGTCAAAACAGCACCCCATGGAAATTTCAGACTTATGGTGTATCCCTGTTTCATCTATTTCTGAAGAGTAAGTGATGGTATTGGTCTTTGAAATGTGTATATAGAACATGGGGCCCAACAGGCTTAATTTAACCATTGAGGAATCATAGCCCACCATCAAACCATCATAATGGTTTTGCCTTTGACTAGTCCTAACTACATTTACTGAATATATTAAAACATGAGAAATTAACTTGAAGAGTAAAATGAAGAGAGTTAGAATTTTCTTTGATCTCACAGCAGCAACACTGGAAAAAAACAAAATCCTGGTCTAATCCTTTGCTTTAGTCTAGTAAATTACTTTTCTTATACATTGAAAAAGAACTATGCTGCACATATAAATGCTGCTTCTTTTTTTTTTGGCTTTATTTAAATATCCCACAAGGACATAAGTATTTTAAAGGGAACATAAGAGACACATCTCTCTAAACCCATCAGAAAAAAAAATATTTATCTTACCTAAATCAGAGTGTCTAACATAGATTTCATAAGGTTTTATTTACAGTTATTGCCCTGCAGTTCTTCTAAAAAAAACCAAAAAAACAAAAACGAAAAAGCCCCAAATCAAAACTGAATACTTATTTGTTTACAACATACTTAGCTTCCTAAAAAGAGTTAAAAATTATTTGTGAACAAAATTTTCTTGTTTGGCCACTGCTGATATGTGAATTTTATGGATAATTTCACCCATTGTTCATTAGTAAGTTGTCAGATATGGAAAGCCAGGGTCTACTTTAAATGCTTTTTGTATTCTTTTTAATAGTTAATATAATTATCTTTAGAATAGATGGTATCAAAATCAGTCTGTACTAAAACTAGACTGCATCAAAACCAAGGTAACTCAGAAATACCATGAACACAGCCAGACTCAAGATTTCCTATGTGAAGCTGCAACGCAGTGTTCAAACATTAGACAGCTGAAGATAAGTGCTACAGGTACTTACTTACTAAATGAGAAGTCAAGACTGAGAGCCTTGCAAAGTTACCAATTTCAGATTAATAAAGAACTAAAACTGTGTGTATTATTTGTTAATGATTTGCTAAGAATAAATGAAAAAGATTTCAGTTTTTCTCAGCAAAGATGAGATCTATACCATTTGTTATGATGAAAGCTAATGTTGCATGAAAGCTGATGATGCACAATAAATGTGTCACTCAGAAAGGAGCTGGAGGTCGAGGATAAGGACCAGGAGTCAAATGAGCTGAAATGCTGAGAAATTCAAACACAAAAAGAATAAGTATGATATGCAGCTTTATCACTCAGGCTGTATTAACTTGCTCCACAGCTTCATCTCCAGCAAAGCATCTACTGGACATGTTCTAGGGCCCTCTCACACCTGAGGATGTGAAAATGGATGCTCAAGAGCCAGTCTGCAGCTACAGGCTTGTGACATACAAGACCTCTTACCAGTTTGTAGGGATCAAAAGAGAAGTTCTTTTTCTCTCCACACAGAACTTTTTAATCCTCCACCTCCTCCACCCAAAAAATCCATATACAAAATCTAAGCATTAAAAATGTTTCCTGTTGTATTACCATAGTAAAATGAGTTAATTGAATTTATCTGTAGTGAGAAAGTTAAACTAGCTTTGTCTACTCCAAAGAACTGCACATTCTTCAGTAACTTTGCATGGCCTCTGTCTGTGGTAACACCACCTGAGCCGTAATTCACAAGAATCAGTGACAAACCTTCTTCTGAAAGGAAGCATGGAAGTGGGACAATTAATTTGTTAAATTAGAAACAATTGCTACTCAGTTTCAAATAACTATGGTAGATTATTATTTGGGCTCTTCCTTTTTTTTTTAACTTGTGCCCAAAAGGCCCATTCTCCCCAGTGCAGAAAAAACATGTATGTTTGTGGGACACAATTTCTGCTGTCATTGTAAAAAAAAAAAATTTAGTCACTGTTAAAAGCAACACCAGCTATCCTGCAGAGTACAGATGAGAAAACTTCCTGACACCATTTCAAAAAAGATACAGTCAATCTCTTGCAAGAAGCATGGCAGAATGCTTAAGAAATCCAGGAGAAGAGATTTCAAAGTATTGCTAATAGGTTGCCCCATATGTTTCAGCCTTACTTTTCTGTGGGTCGTATGTTCGAACCAAAAATAAACTCAGTCATTACTACTGACAATATACAACTGGACCTGATTTGGGCCAGCAGTGGTCCAAAAAGATTTATTTGCAAGGCATTCACTATGTATATGTCACCTCAAAAATATGGGGCCAGGCTTGGAAGCAGTTTAGTAGCACTCTTAGTAAGTCTCACCAATATTGGACAACCCCACACAGAGCAGGTTCAGAGTTCTCAGTGGTCAGCAGTAAGAATGGAGTGAGCTGGAAAGCATAATATCCACAAATTTGCATAGCTCTTGACAGAGACAGTTTGGCTCTACAAGTATAAATTTTATGGCTTATGGTTCTTCTACACTGAGTATGGATCTCTAGAGATGTCTTTGCACCACAGGTCTCATATACTCCAAAGTCCATTTGTTATCTTGGGACAGATCCAAATGCAACTACACTTCCTTTGAACATGACAAGTTGACTTAACCTGAAATGCATTTAGAGAAGTAGTAGGATATTTCCGCAGAACAAACTTGCCCAAACTATGTGAAGCTATTCAGCTGTATTCACATGGTGAAATTCGGTGCTTCTGGGATGGTAGTGACACCTGAGATGGACAAACTCAATCTTCAAGTTGATCCAAAATAAGGCCTGAAGACTCTTTACATGACACATAGGAATCATGGTGTTTCTAAGTCAAAAATCTGTTAATACCTACAAGTGCCCATGAGAAGCTATGTCTCTTGATGAAATATTGAAAGTTGTAGGAAATCACTAAAAACTTCAGGTAAAATGCACTTCCAAGTTTGGCTCTTATAACTCTTCATTATGTTCCTCACTGAAGTAACCTGTCATTTAAAATTGGCAAGAGACAGTACTCAAGTCTAACTTGCACATTTGGATTAAAACTAGTAGCAATTTCTACAACAGAATTGAGCTCTAAAAGTTCTTCAGTTGAGGATCATGCCAGCAACATGCATTTACACATGCTGATTCAGTTCTGTATATAAATATGCAGGGAAGCTCCAGTCCTCTATAAATTACCAAACTCTGTTGGGTATCTCCGAACCTCTGATCTCCAGTCTTTGCCATTTATTACAAACAAACTTATTTTTCAACCTAATTTCCAGAGAATCCCCAATAAATTTATTTTATAGACATCTGTGTACTATATTTGTACCTGCAAAGTCAACAGTAAATGTTTATAAGATCTGAGATAAAAGATTTACAGAAGAATATATAGGAATTGTCTAAAAGAAAACTTACTAAAGGAATTGTCTATATTAGGAAAAAAGATTGTTATTGATTATGTAAAAAATAGATATTACAATAATAAATAAGACATACTAATTTCAAAGCCAAGATTACTGCTTTATTAATTTTTATCAAAATTTGTGACTTTATAGGATATTTATGAATCATTATTTGACTGTGTTTTGTATTGGACAGATTGCATATCAGGAACACAGCTTCACAGTGTTTTCTATGGCTTTATAAATTTTATTTGCTTGTTTATTTCATTTCAAGTAATATACACTGATCACAGGAAAACAGATGTGAATTGATACCCTTGTTAGTTTTACTTACCAACCTAGTGTCCACTTGCCTGACAGTTAAAATATTCACATCATAAACATCAAGAATATAATTTTTATATTAAAGATTATAAGCTAAAAACTAACCTCATTTCTTTACCTACAACTATATGTGGAAAATTCATAGGAACCCTTTGAAAACAATATTCTTCTATGACAGAAGCTAATAGTGCATCATCTTCTGCCATGATACAAGTATTTAACTGAGGGCATCAACCCTACTTCCATCAATTGATAGCACAAATTGGTTTGAGGAATAAAAAATACAGCAATACTTAATTTGTGTCCAAAATTAAATATACATTTTAAATTTTAATAGTGTTTCCAATTAAATGGAATTTGCATAAACAGATTTACATATGCAGCCAAAAAGTAGGAGGAAGATGTGAAATTGAAATCATCCATTGCATGTAACAGTAACAATTTGACTATGTAGATTTATTATCCATATTCTATTTTGTTTGTTGGATTGTTTCTTTCTTTTATGGCTGCAGAGTGCATACAAACATTAGATAAACCAAGACTTACTGAAGCACATTAGCTATCTGACAGCAGACACCTGAAACCTACTTTATTTCTTTTTTTTCATTTATATATTTACTGTTCCATTTATAGTCTCCTGTACCAGAATGACTGTCATCTGCAATACCATCAGATGAGGCAATGGTGTTAAGTGTTAGTTTGGATACACTGAACAGTCTATCCCTACTCTCCCACACCTATTACTCTGGAGATAGAAAAAATTACATAGACAAGCTCTAATACAGTTAAAAATCAGGAGGTTTTGCCTCTGAATGTAGGCAAAAGAAGAAATAGAGCAACAAATTTCTGATCATATGAATCCATACCAAAACCAAATGTTTAGCATTTGACCACATTATACATATCCCAGTGCTCTGAAGCACGTGGAAGTTGCAAAACTTGTGACCATTCAAAAAAACATCACCAGGTTGTCAGAGAGAAGCCAGTAACCTTCACTCCTTCCTCAAATAAGTTGCTTATATTGATACAGGAAAATCTTTTCCTAACCTTCAAACTCACAATCACCACACTCCAAGGTACAAGTCAGTTTAGAACAAAGTTGCTCTTACAAACTGTTTCTTCTATATCATTACTCCTCATTTTTTTTTTCTGGAACCAGGGAATCCTCATTGAGATTCTTGTATCTGTGTATCTGTTCTAGAGCTACTGTAGTATATAGACATCTCTTAAGGTTATTGACTGAGTAATTCCACTGAATTGAATGGAAATTAAACTGTGCAGACATACTAACATAGCAACCCATGTGCACAAAAATGGATTTCCAAGAGGAATGGTGGAGGCTAGAAACTTGCTAATAACTGGTGTTGGTTTTTGTCATTGGGTTAAAGGGGTTGTCAGACCATTACCTGGGAAAGCAATGGCTTGAAGCTGATATTTCATTAGATCTCTCCCAAAACCATGACAAGAATATGGTAATTATTAAAAAGTAAACTGTCACTAATCTTTGCTCACAAAATTGCAGATGTTATAAAATACAAGTAGTTATAAAAACTGCATGCATATTTATTCATTTAAGAAGTCACAGACTATTAAATCACTTAAAATAAATGTTTCATATTAGATTTAAAGGAAGTATGTGCTAATAATGGCATCTTTCAGTGCACAACTCAATTTTCTCTACTCATACACTGGCATTTGAACAAAGTAGTAGAATGATTTTCAAGATGCTGAGATTCTTCAAATTATGAGCTTAATCTTAGTTCTAGCCAATCACACTTGAAACGTTTAAAATTAGCAGTCAAAACAAGTCTGAAAATTATTCTTTTCTTACTCAACAAAAAGTTTTCAAACTCTAATCAAAGTTTCAAGGATATGGCTTCAGCACCAATAAAAATTAACAGATTTAAAACCTGTTATTTCCAATAAATATCTAAACATATGTTTACTGTCTTGTACAAACACTTTGTTAACCTTATTTTGGACTTCTTTGTCCCCATAGAAATCCATATGTTGTTTGTAAACCTTGTTGTCATGTAGTATTAAAAAAATATAATCCCGTAGCAGATGTTTCTAATTTATATAATACACTGTCACTTAGTGACTGAAAAGTTACAGCTCCGTTAAGTCATTTTCAGTATCCAAATATGAATTGCACCCTTTCATTTATATGTTAAAGATATTGACAATAACAGCTCCACAATTATTTGGAAACTATAGCTTACGCTTAGAACTTCTTAACATCACTGCTTGATTTACCTTAAATCTTTGACATATATTTACCATTTTTTAACAAGTTGTTGTTTTTACTTTCCCAATAGCAAGGGTCAAAAGACATGTTATTTTTGACTAAACAGACTGTGCTTTAGGGAGCAGATCAATAGCACTGCAATGTAAAAACACAGACAAAGAGTTTTGGTTTTCAGTTGTCCTATGAGGCACATGGTTTGCCATATTTAGTTTGATCACAAGATAGGAGCTTTTCCATTTTTTATGGATGAAGATTTTTCAGATGACAATACCAAAGGTTATCTCTTAATGGATAATAGACAAGATTTTGCCTACAGGGTCACTTAACTTATAAAAGTCCACCATTAAATATTTAGTCATGTCAATCAAACAACATTTAAATTCTAGTTAAATGCATCTTTCTGATTCTGCTTTACTTAATTATTTACAAAAAAAAAATCAAGTGTTCTGAAATGTACCGGGGGACATTCTGGAAGACAAAATAAAACACAGTCCCAAAATATGGGATTTTTCAGATTTTTTTAAATTTACATTATGTTTGTGTGAAGTAATTTTTCACACTAGCCACATACCCTCAAGTACTAATGAAAGCTTTATTTAGTGTCATAAATTCTCCATCAAGTACGACAGCTCAAAAACTATAGCACATCAAATAAGCTTTAAGAGTTCACACAGGGACCTTACATTTTACCTGTTTCACTATTTCTATAAAATAAGTTACTTTACTTAAAGTATCATGGCAATGACCTTTGTGAACTAAGAAATGTTCTTCAGAGCTCTTTCCAACCCCACAGGCCTTCCCTCAGGTTTTAGCTACTTCCTTGAAGCTCCGTCCTTGTCCTCCTCACAGTCTTCCTGCCCTACTCATCCCTCTTTTCTTCCTCGGTAACAATCACACCCGCTGTTAGCAAGTACTGAACTTCTATTTTTTTCTTTGTAACTATTTATTGTGGGTTGTTTTTAAGGGAACATACAAAACTGAAAAGCCTTTTGTTCTTTATGTCTTACAGCTGTACTTGTTATTTTTCATTATTTTAAGATGCTATTTTTTTTAATTTATTGATTTTTCAAGACCATGCTCTTGAAACACTCCTATAAAAATCACAGGTGACCTTACACTTCTTTTCATCTTCCATATGTTAAAAGCAAATAGCAACAGCTAATAAGGGAAAATCAGCTTTGCTATTTTATAGACACATTTTTCTCCTTCATATTCAATTCAAAATATTAACACATCTTGTTTGCACTGACTCCAGTGAATCCCACACATGTCAGAATTAGGGCTAATGTACAAACTCTACCTATGAATATAAAAAAACTCATCAATGGCTGTTATGTATATAAGCCCCTCCAAGTTTTGTCTGGTGTATAAATAAATTTTTAAAAGCTGAAAATTAAGTAAGATACACTTCTGAATGCTTTTTTTTAGGGAACAGTTCACATATTTCACCTTCCCATACACAGGTCCCTTCCCCATGGTTTCTGACTCCCGTATTTGGAGTATTTTAAGTGTGCATTAAATTCTGTACCATGTCAATGGAAGTTCTGCATGCAAATGAGATGTTAGAGATCTTTAAAGGATGAAGGACAAAATTTTGTCACGTGGATAGAGATTTTCCTGCAAAGATATATTCCAAAGGTGGAAGGTACCTTTTGTGTACATTGATTTCACAGTTGCTATGTACTGAAATAAATAACTATAGAAACAAAAGTGTATGGAGACTATTAACTTGCCTGATTTATTTTACAATTTGACTCCATTTATTTTAATTCAGTGTTGACATACAGACTGTAACAAGGCATGTAGGTATCTAGGCAATTTAAACTTTCTAAACTTACAAGTAACAAATTTTTATTTCAAGTATTATTTGAATAAATTAAAAATATCATGTAATCTTAAAAAAAAATTTAGGTTTCGGATTTTTTTGCCATGTTTACTTAGACATCAAAATTGCACCTATATTTCAGTTGTTATGTTTGATATTGCACAATCTCTTTTTATGATCTCCTGCTTGCACCATTGACTAGTCAGGGACTTTAAGCACTTGCTTTAGAAGAAATGCTTCACCAGCTAAGCAACTGCTAAAGAAGGCTAAACTGAATCTTAACTCAGGTTTTACAGTAAGTATTTCAGGTCCTCAGGTTGTTTTTTTTTACATTGGACAAACATTATTTCTTCAGAAAATGCAATTCTAATCAGCCCTTCTATTGGAGCCAGCACATAGATAGGCTTATAATCTAGACACATGACCTCAAGGTAGAAAAAAAATTAAAGACTGAAAAAAAAGTTACATAAACCACACATATCCAGCACAGCTTCTTTTTTTCTTTTTTATCCCCTCAGGCTACCTTTGCTTTTTAATAGTGGATGTGAAGCAACAAAGGGCTTTAGTTTCTTCTCGCCTTTGAATTTTGCTTTTTAAAAATCTGTACTGTACTGACTGGAATACTTAAAGCCTCCTAACTGGTGGCTGGATGAAAAACACACTTCTTCCTTTGTTTGTGCCATTCTCAGTCCAAGAGTTAGTTTCCATGACTTCAGCACTTCTCTCATTTCTATATTCCTGTTACAGCAGGCATTAAAATTTGCATTGATTTTAGAGCTAGATTTCAACCAAAATTACATACTTTTGAGAATGCCACTCTGGCTGTTTGAAGATATTAATCAGAATTTACATAGTCCATTAGAGATGTGGGGATTCTGCTCTGAAATTGGCAGGTTAGGCTGGTTGATGACTAACACTCAAATATATCTAAAGATACCTAACATGATATACAAAGCAAAGAAGTTGGATAATTCTTTCAAAACCAAATTATTTTCCAGCTAAGGGTTTTTCTTTAAATTTCTCAAGTGCAAATGTAGTAAAATGTAATGTATAAATAAATGAAAAATGACTGACTTTGCAGCAGGGAAGCAAAAATACTGAGACATCTGACATTTTGTTTAACTGTTTTGGTTTGGGTTGTTTTTTTGTTTTTTTTTTAGAAATTCTACTGCAATGTAATGGAAATTCACTGTGTTTATGTATAGGAATGTCAGAAGTTTACCTAAAATATATAATGACTCAACTTTAATTATATTACCCAGATAATATTATCAAGACCGCAAAAAAAAAATAGTAGCAGTTTCAAATAGCATGCAATTGAGAGTTGGAGGTGTTCTGGGCAAACCGGTAATAATGAAAAAGGCTTTAGGGAGCAACAGTGCACATGGTCAGTCAAACTTCAGAGTAATATGAGGGTAAAATTAAAAGTTTTAAAACCAAAAGCCTGCAATAGCTAAAACCAAGTTGATTACTTAACTAAAGGTCATCTATCCCTCTGTTGTCTCTGTGAGGTTAGTATTGAGTTTTCAAAAGCCACAATCTCAAACTGTTCTCAGCAAAATTTAATGTTCAACATGCTTCTAGAACAGCTTTGATTTCTAGTCTGACTGCAGTTATGTTTTATACTATACTAGTCTTAACTTCAGATACCAGGTTCAAGTAGTGCTTCAGTTTTAAAGGTAAAATGAAGCATTTTTACCTAAAATAAATAGGAAAAAAATACTCTGGTCTCAGCGTTTCCATTTGGATACGGACAGTTTCACTATTTTGTGAATTCCTAGGCCTGTACTTGTACAGTTCTCCTTTCCTAAGTAAAATAATAACTATTTCAGATTATGGTATTTCATGTGATTGGAGACATGTATATGAAACAGCAGTCATATGAATGTTGCTATTACTCCAATCACTCAATCAATTTACTTGCTTCTTTCAGTATGTTTCAAAAAAGAATGGAAACACTTCTAAATTCAACAGAAGCAGAGCTCATTCTTATTATAAATAGGGCTGTTCTACAGAGAAAAAGAAACAGCAGGGAAGTATATCCTTTTTCTAATGCTTACATTTTTCTTGATCAGATAGATACTTTGCACTTCTTTCTTCCATATACTTAATTACTGACTAATGTCTAAGGAAGAGTGCATTTTGAATGGTTTGCTCATTTAGAACTTCTATTCAAAAACTTTAAAATTATTTTATCTTGTAATATATCAGCCATGGTGCCCTCTGCAAAAACTAAGCCCATGGTTTTGTCTTTTCCTACGTGGAAAACTGTAGGTGTAGCTGGTGTATCTAAGTCTTTGCACGTATTTGTTCCACAAGTATTTGTGAACAGATGGTAAATTGTTGGCATTGGTAGAGATCTGGGCAAGCATTAATGACAAGAATAATAAAGTGGTTTAGAAAAAAGAAAATTTCAGCACTTAACACTGAAAAGGTCCACTGTTCCTGAGAATGACTAAATAATATGGCAGAAGAAGTCTACTTCTCTCAAAGAAGGCAGTAGTGTAGCCTGTTTTTACTTTAAAGAGATCTTACTTTCCCCCAAAAAGCAGATATTACTACTTCTTTCCTCATCCTGTGAAAGAATGTAAGAGACACCACCTCATTCTATGAACCAGAGCTGGATCTGCTTCAATAGCATAGGGGCTACTTCACTAAGCTGATCTTAAAGACTTGTGTTACAGGTCTTTCCACCCTGAAATTAATGCAGTTTGCTAATGCCAAAGATGTGATTTGCATTCTCCCCATCATACCGAGGAAGTAACTTCCTGGCAGTTACCCTCTATTTTATATATATGAAACTATAAGACAACAGTCTCCATAAGTTTTAAGATTATAAGAAATCAGATTTAATTGCCCTATCTAGCTATTTTTCACGCTTTCCTTTTGAAAAGTCTAGGCTTTGATACATTATGTCATCATTTTATGCATGAACAGTCATAAGCTGTCAATGTATTCACCCTACACAGATCTTCCAAATGGAAAAACACTCTCAAAAAATACCAGCATCACAAACAAGTCAAAACTCAGAATAAAAGAAAAATATTATTTTATAGAAGAAATGGGCAAGAGAAACACAGAAACAAAGGGCTGCAACTTTCTTGCTAAAGTTAAAAATCATTCTATATCATAACTTTATCATTAAATTATACATTTAATACATGCACAAGCCGCAGGAGTTTAAAATATCTTTTTGACATTTTAAAGGGTACTGGAACTTTAAAAGAAAAGCAAAAATACAAACAGAAACAAAGTAAAATGGATATATATTGTTTTACAAGTCTTCACAGAACAGCATTTCCATTTCTGTTGTTAAAGTGCTTATTCTCTCTTAAGACTGAAATGAGCACAATTTAGCAAGAAGAAACAGAAATGATTCATAACAACGGTAGTTGACAGTAGCAGCAAACAACTCAAGCAGTGAAAAGTACAAAGCAAGGAATATGTCACGGCATTCATTGGAGAGCATTATTGCTTTGCTGTAACAGGAGACATTTTTTGGTAGAGAGAATGCAGGGAGGTTTAGCTTAATTCTGAAAGCCATTTGTGAATAATTTTCCTTGATACTGTTTCTATTAACTTCCTCAGCTGGGAATGCAAAACATTACTTTCTGCTAACATGACTTTTCATTTGTCCACTTACATTGCTTAGTCCTCACAAAAGAAGCTGTTGCTTGTGCAGTCATTATTAAGTACAATTTAAAAAAGAAAAGCACCAGAGAATTCTAAATACTACTAATCACAAGAACCTATGTTGTTTGCAAAGAGGTAGGTACAATAAGCTGAGTTTCACACCAACTTTGATTCCTAACAACAGTGGCACAATCCACTCAAGATACCCAAGCTCTAGTAAATTTTCAGATTGGTAGATAAAATAAGCATCACACACAAGCTGTAGCACACTTCATAAGGCTTCAAGGAATATTTTATGATCTAGAAAATCCATTATGAGTAAGTGCCTTTAAGCATAAGGTTATATTTAGCTGAATACATGCAGGAAACAGAAGTGCATCTGTTTTCAACTTGAACTAGTTCCACATTACAGAAGTTAATTAACTTTTCTTTTACACTAGACACTAAAAGTCCCATTTCTAACACCACTGAGCATCAATTCAGCTACACCAGTCATAAGCTGTCAATGCATTCACCCTACCCACACCACAGTATGAAAGACAGCAGCTGATTTTTTTCCTCTGCTTGTTCTGACAGAAGGATTTTCCTTTACAATTTCCATTCATGCCTTCACATCGGAAAGATTAGAGTTTAATTGTAATATTTTTGCCAGTCTCATTCTTCAGAAAAGACTCCTATAAATCTGACCCTAGAGAGATTCCCAGTAAATATTAACAACATGTGGCCAAAGAAGGTACTTTGCATTACTAAATAATGTTAATGTTTAATTTTTATAAGCAACCTGAGTGTCATCTCAAGCCTCAGCCATCATCTTTCTATCACTGATTCACATTCTCTAACTGTAGTTAACTTTAAATTTGCTGGCCCGAAGCTCCCATTTAGAAACACGTAGCCTTTCAGAAGGCTGGTGAATATCACACTCCTACTAATCATTACTGCAGTCAGTCCATTAGTAACAACTGAAATGCTATTGGATGAGCTGCCTAGCTCATCATGACTGCTACTTTTATTCCTCCATGTAAAATTACTATGATGGGGCTATTATGACTATTGTATGGGCTTTTTCAAAGAAGTTACAATGTTGTGATAAAAAGTAAAAATTTAATCTTATTTTTTTAATCCTTACAGCGAGGCTTAATCTATAATAGACTTCAACAATTTAATATTTGGTGGAGTATAGATAGGGGGATAAAAATTAGTCTTTTAAATCACAAGTTTCAGTTCCTTACAGTTAGGCTTTGACTACCTTTACATTCACAAAGAGCATTTTGTCATCTAAAAATTCAAATGCCAGCAGAACTATTTGTCCCTGGTGAGTAGCTATTTGAATCATTTGAGTCAGACTAGCTCCAGAAATATGTTTTAAGTGACCAACTTGCAAAGCTTGGAAGAAAACTGATTTGGGGAATGTGTTGTTCTATTTTAGGATCACAAAAATTGTTAGTATCAAAAAACTTAAGTTCTTGAAGGTAAATGGTGGGAGAGAGGGGACAATTTGTGTATAATTTATGAAGAGGCTTTAATAGCAGATTTAGCTGCCATAGACAGAGATATCACTGTGGTCAGTGCATTGCATTCTAAATTTTTACATGGCTGTTCAGTTCAGATCAGGAATATTTTCAGCTGTAACCACTTTACCTCCATCTTTACTTGTCCTATAGCCTTTTATGACTTTGATGATGATGTTTATTATCTGTTCAGAGCAGAAAGTCTGACCTGATGATGGCAAGAATAACAGTATAAAAGTTGATTTTACAGAGACCATAGAAATTAGAGAGACAAAAGAGAAAAAACAAAACTTTGCCTACTTTGCCACAAATGGCGTGATATATATCTGTGAAAAGCAGCACCAGATGTACACAACAGTTGGAATATCTCATTCTTCTACTGGAAGAAGCACAACACAGATGTTTCTTATTTTATGAAAGTATATGAATGAGATATTGAAAAATATGATACTCCCAGATCTGTCTTAGGAGACAGTAATAGCCTTTTGTGTCATTTCCATAGTACATTAATTACAGAACTAAAGATGCAAACCCTCCTTCCTTATATTTCTGAATATCCATACTTATATGTATATGGAATTTATGAAATTTAATGCATACATTTGCCAGCTATTAGAATGGTACAGTATCAGAATTGATACACTAGTCTGAAAAGATAGTAACATTTGTGTATATACCTAAAGCTGAACTTGTAACTTCTAAATTTGGTAAATATTCAGTGGAGTTAAAGATCCTGTTTAATGGTGCTTGTCCAGCCAAATAAAGATTCCATTCTGTTATTTAGCCATTTTCCTCTGGCCTTACATTTATTTTTAAGTCTTACTTGACTGAGATATTTGTTTCTTTAGAATTCAAGATTATAAAGTACTTTTTAATGTTTTGGGTTTTTTTTTCAAACTGCTTACTGATTTTTTTTTTTTTCCCTTTGGAAAGTTTAAACTTTTTTTCTAAAGTTGGCTTTAGGAAATTCTACTTATATAGATAAGGAATTGCTGTATTTGTAGCAGTTTCTACAGATGGGCAAACCAAAAAAACATATAAATGTAATACAGTATTATCATAGCAACTCCCATGACACTGAATGGGGTACTATAACTCTCACTATTGAAATTATGTGGAAGCTTTATCAAAACACACGCAATCCCCTAAATTATGGATGCCCTAGCTATGGGGGAAAGAAAGGCCATATATCCTCTTGCAAGGTAAGTGTTAACCTGATTTCAGCAACTTTAAAAGATTTGACTATTTCAGGATCTGGGTGTAATTTCTCAGGATGGAAACTGTCAGGAAGCAGCTATGTGAGGGGTGGGTGAGTTGGAAACCAAGGGTGGCCAAAGTGCCAGCTGTGTCCTCACCGAGGTACAATGCTGCAGCACACAGGCTGGGTGAGCAATGCTGATGGCTGCTAGCAACCATCCACAGCCCCAGATGTGCTGCAGATGGGTCATGTTGTGAGCAGCTGTGGAGGGGATCGGAAGATGGTCTGGAGACAAGGTCCATATCTACTACTCTAGGTCTGTAGCCCAAGGGCAGGCAGCAGGAGGCAGGGTATAGGCACCGGTATACATGAGAGAAAATTCAGGAAAGGACTGAATTCAAGGTTCTGTTCAAGGTCCTGACAGAGTTAATGGAAAACAAGAAATTAATTAACAAACTAAAACCAACCTTGCTACTCCCTTCGGCCCAGCCTCATTCAGATTTTAATACAGTGAAAGCAAATTAATGTCTAAGTAGATGAGGCAGCCATGTTTATCCCAGGATAAGTTGACACTTTTTGGTTTCACATTTTGGTTTTGGTTTAAATTTTTCTCATCTTTGCCAAATATGGTGAAAAGCATATGAGAAACAATGTAAGAGATGTTCTACTGAGTATATGACCATTTTTGGCAGCAGTAGTCAAGTTGTAACCTTCTTTTTGGGTTGGGTAGCCATTAAAACTGCTTCAAACAAGTGACCCTAAACAAACTGCTGTTCATGTGTTAAGCTTACAGGTACATTCTGAATTTATATACAAAAAGTTGTATCTACTATGTGTGTATCTATGTACATACCTATGTTTCATTTCCAGTATTTTAACAATATTTCATATATATAAATTTTCTTTGGTATGCATGCTATATAATTTCAAAACACTTTAAAATGTTAAATACTAGTCATCATGGCTAAGAAATTTAAAAAATAAAACTGGTTGAGAATGCCATGTACAAATAAGGTAAGAGAAAAATGTAATTAGAAAAAGCAAGTCCTTGTTTTTCAGCAGACTGGATGCTTCTTGTCTGTGTCACAAAGAAAGCACTAATGTGGATGCTGGCTGAAAGAATGCTTGCAAACACTGTTCATTGATCTTTAGCTTTTTTGAAAGAGATGTGTCTGAAATTCAAAATAAACATATAAATAAGAAAAAAAGCATCACGAGGATATCCACTGCATACTTTTCAGAAACCTTACAGCTCAGGCTTAATCTTCATTAGACACGGGAATTCATATGAATATTACATCCATTTTCAATTAACACTGGCTAATCTAATCTGTTTTAATTTTGATAATTGTGAAGAAGCAAAGAATTGTGAGTGGCCATATAATGCGTAGCCTTGTACTTAGCATCACAAAGATGTGATTTACCTGCTGTTAAGCTACATGCTGTCTCTGTATTCCTTTTTCTTGTCTTTTTAATGTCAAAATTAATGGCATCTTAACCATGACAGATAAATAAAATAGAAAACTACCAAGGTACTCATTACTTTAAATAAGTGGTTCTGAAAAATATATGTCATGGTCAGCAACTGTGCTTATGGGAAATCTTTTCTTTATTTCTATTCACCTTGACCTTTCATATAAAGGAAAGACAATTTGATTCCAGATGCCTGCAGCTCCTCTGAAGAAAGAAACTTTTTAGAAGTTGCTCTTAACATCACAATTGTGAAATTATTTTTTCCTTACTTTTTACGGAAATGACCAGCTTGCAAGTCATTACCAAAGAACAACTTCAAGGTTTTCAGCATTTCATTTCCTTTTCAGTGCTGTTAGACTTGACTTCTTGAGTAATTTTACATTTCTGTAGATTCAGTAATATCTGGAGATAAGGCCAAGTAATGTTTCTTCATAGCTTCTTTTCCACTATGTCCATGGGAACTAGAGCTGTCAGAGGGCAGCCTCCTGTATTTCAGACCTTGAATCATCTACAGTTATTTGCACTTGGAACAGACGTGACTACAGTGAACCCTGTTCCTGCCCTCCAAAATGATGTGAAATAAATAGGCAATGAAGCCCACAGGTAGGAGCAGATATTATTGAGCCATGCCCAGATGCAGTCTTTTTGTCCAGCTTCATTGTGGATGTTCTATTTCATCTCATCTGTACAGACAAGCCTTTTTGCATGTTGTGGCTTAACCCTGTTAGGAAGTTAATCACCTCCTAGCATCATGGAGGAGAGAATCGAAAAGGTGAAAGTGCAAAGCCACACGGGTTGAGATAATGACAGTTTAATATGTAAAGCAAAAATCTGTGCATACAAGCAACTTACTGGGGAAGACAAATGCCATAACTCTGAATGTCCTTCCTTCTGCCTTTTTCCTTCAGCTTTTATTGCAGACCATGCATGATGGTGTGGGATATCCCTTTGGTCAGTTAGAGTCAGCTGTCCTGTCTGTCCCCCATTCCAACTCCTCATGCACCTGCAGCCAACTTGCTGGTGTGGTAATGTGAGAAGCAGAAAAGGCCTTTACTCTGTGCAAGTGCTGCTCAGCAATAACTAAAGCATCCCTGGGTTATCAACATTGTTTTGTCCACAAATCCAAAACAGGGCACCATGTGAGCTGCTATGAAGAAAGTTAACTGTATACCAGCCAAAACAAGTACATTGCACTTACTTATTTCCTTCTCTTTTTTCCCCATATGTTTTATTTCTCACTTCACGTTAAAAGTGTCAATATTTTAAGTGTGCAAAGCTTGCTGAGAGAGGCAGGCAGTTACATGTCGTTATAGCAGAGGAAAAACAGATACCCTTAAGGAGCACAAGTATTTTCTCAGGTCTAACATATGCAAATTTTAAGCTAAACACAGACTGAGTTTGTCTTAATCTGCATTAATCTATCAATCAGGTTGAAAGAAGATGTATGGTGTCTGTGCAGAAGAGACGAAATAGGATCATAAACTCCTGATCTTACAGTGCAGATCTTTTCATGACTTAAATTGCTGAATGTGGTGATCAGTAGCCACAACTTCAGTGACTGATACTTGTAACCACAATGACAGATTTACTGTCATTGCTATATATTGAAAAAAAAAAAAAAAAATTTTTTTATTCACTTAAGCAAAGATGACATTTTACAATATGGCATTAAACCACTGATTCTTGTATGCTTACCTGTCTGAAAATGTCTGAAATAAATCTCTTAAACTCAATGCATTTTAATAGTCATTAATGAGAATAAGAAGCTTGGAGAGCTCTGCAAGAGGTATGTTCAATCATTGTAACTGGTCCCTCTCCTATCTGGAGGGGTGAACCCAACTAGGCATCATCACCCTCCCAGTAGAAGACCCAGCTATGGCTGCAACCATAACCATGGGGTTAAGGACACAAAGAGAAAACTTCTTACTCTAGTTCAGCCCTCACACTAGTATCTGTTAATAATTTTTCAAATATGCAGTGATGAACTTAAATCAAGAAGTCCACAGGCAATGAAGAGAGACTTCAGGGCTTTAGGATGGCTGGTTAAGGGATCAGGAGCACAAGTAGTGTTCTCCTCTATCCCACCAGTTGCAGGGAACGTTGAGGGTTTTAGACAAGAAGAGCCACGAGATGAATTCCTGGCTTCAAGCCTGGTGTTACCAGAAGAACTTTGGGTTCTTTGACCACAGCTTGGTCTATGAGACACCAGGACTGCTGGCAACAGATGAGGTAAACTTTTCACAAAGGGGGAAAAGGATCCTGGGACAGGAATTAGTAGGGCTCATTGAAAGTGCTTTCAACTAGATTTGAAGAGGGATGGGGATGAAGCTGTGCTTGCTAGAGAGGAGCCTGAGAGTGGCATGCTGGTGCTTCTGGGATTGTGTACTGGTAAGGTCTTTCAGTCTGCCATCCCAGTGGAGGTGGGGAATGGTGATACAAGTGCCAGAAGAAACACAGGGCTCACTGATAGTTTAGTAACCCTGGAAGTGTTTGAGAATGGTCAGGCAGGAATTAAGGCTTCTCTCCCCAAAATGGTGGCAGGATCATTAGCCCAGCTGAAGTGCATCTACACCAATGCACACAGCACAAACAGTAAACAGGAGGAGCTGAAGGCCATCGTGTAGCAAGAAAACTATGACATAGCTGCCATCACAGAAATACGGTGGGATGACTCGCAGCACTGGAGTGCTACAATCAATGGCTCTATTGAAATAGTGGGGCCAGCAGGACCAGGGAGGTGACTGTCCCTCTGACCTTGGCATCAGTGAGGCTGCACCTCGAGTACTGTGCTCAGTTTTGGGCACCTCAATACCAAAAAAGACATTGAGGTGCTGGAGCAGGTCCAAAGAAGAGCAATGAAGCTGGTGAATGCCCTAGAGATCAAGTCCTGTGAGAAGTGGCTGAGGGAACTGGGGCTGTTTAGTCTGAAGAAAAGGAGGCTGAAGGAAGACCTTGTTGCTCTCTACAGCTACCTGAAAGGATGCTGTAGACAGGTAGGCGCTGGTCACTTCTCCCAAGTAACTAGTGATAGAACAAGAGGGAATGGTCTCAAGCTGCACCAGGGGAGATTTAAACTGGACATTAGGAAAAATATTTTCACTGAAAGGATTGTCAGGCACAGGAACTGGATGCCCAGGGAGGTGGTTGAGTCACCATCCCTGGCTGTGTTTAAAAGCCATATAGATGTGGTGCTTGGGGATACGGCTTCGTGGTGGACTTGGTAGAGTAGGGTTAATGGTTAGACTTGATGATCTCAGAGGTCTTTTCCAACTTAGACGATTCTATGATTCTGTGCTATGATACAGCATTACTGCACAGCCTTGAACTAAAAGGTAGATTTCACTACCACATTGAGAATAAATTGATTTGAGTTTTCCCTAGTAATGGTCTAGCTAAACAAGCTGCTACCTAAATAATATTTTTGATGATGTAAGATAGCCAATAAAATCTCAGTCCCTTTCTTTTAAACAAACAAATAAACTTCTATTTGCGTGTTTAAACTTACTGGTTTTCCACAGATCAAGCACACGATACTGAAGGATAGAATGCAAATAAAAAAGTTTATGGAAAAATAAATTATTTTCTGAAAATAACTATTTTAGTTTTGAGTACTTTTCTGTAGGCCTGTTTAAAAATGTTCTGTTAAAATATGGTCCAAACTTTTAATAAAAATATTTTTCTTCTACCCCTGAAGAGTTATGTGCATTTTGGGTCTAACTGTATTGAAATATGAAATAATATTTTCTCTACCCTGTGCACATACTTCAAAACTGAAACAGAATAGGCATATCAGTTTTCCTAAAGCTTTAAAAACATCTTCCTCCCCTACAATACTCATGAGCCTCCAATATAATAACCCTAAACCCCAAAATCATGCATAAGCCAACTGTGATTCTGTGAGTAGTTTCACCTCTTTTGATGTTAATAATGTCTTTAGAGCCTTAGTATGCTGCATGTTCACAATGTTCAACAGTATGATATAAGTGAAGTACATCAAAATTGAATTCCATAAACGTTTATATCCTGTGAAAGCCTAGGATCTGGTTTCATTACAGTGAAAATAACATTTACTTGAATTAGACAAACCATTCAGTATATTGTGACCACATAGCACATCTCTGCCTAGAAGCAAGCCTAAGAAACAATAATTCAGAGTTTGATTAGTGCCGAAATTACTTCCTCTTCGCAGTACAATTTTAATTCATTTATTTTATGTCCAAGGATAAGAAAAGAAAGGATCGGAATGGTTTTACTTAAATTCTTGTCACTTTCACATCTCCTAAGAGAAAGGCAAAGCCAAAGCTCTTGAATTAGAAACTTGTCATACTGGCAGCCACTACATCATTTCTTAGTTGCAGGTTTTTCTCTTCCACAGCCTGTAAGTATCTGTCTATTTTTATTTTCAGAGGCAGGCAGATTCAAAAGATTTCTATCAAGAACTTCACTCTCTTGTTGTTTTCAACATGAATCAGAGCTGAAACCCTCCTTCGGCACTCAAAGCCAGGCCAGATAAAAATACACGTCCTTCCTATAACCCAGTCACCCAAATGCATCTCTATTTTCAAACCTATTTACCATGGAACTGAAACAAAGCTTTCCCTTGTCTTACAAATACCAAAAGCAGAGTAAAGAAAAAGGGTGTCAGATATATTTACTGTATGCTGGGTATAACTGCAAGGCAACAGCTAAAACATTCTCTCTTTAACTTGGATAAAACTTCCTGGTAGCTGAGGAGAGCGGACTAATACCAGGAGGTGCAAAACAACTCCCAGAGTTGTACATGAGTAGCTAGCTGGCACCCTCTGTGATTACACAACAGCCCAAAGGCTTACAGGAACTATTTGATGCAGAATTAAATGTTTAAAAGTCATTCTTACAGTGAAGTAAGCTCTCCCTCCCAACATGTATTGAAAATTAATAGCAAGACCATGCAATCTGAGAAATAAATTCAAGCTAATCTCTCCAGGTACTCAAATAATGCTGACTAGGGAGACTGGCTTGGAAAGTAGAATTCTTAATTATACAATTTCATGATGGACAGTTTAATTAGAGAAAAATAATGAAAGGTATACTATATTGTATTGTATTAATTCAGATTGTTTTGAGGCTTTTATGGATGAAAACATGTATATGAATGCATACTATCTCCTGAACAACTGCAATTACATAGAAATGCAATTATAAAGAAATGCAGCTCCAGAATATTGCAAGTGAAAAAATAGAAATACTAGTATGGGAAAACCCACAAACATAACTTAATTTCCCATCAATTCATAACCTTAAAAGGAATGTTACTGCTTTTAATATTTTTTCTTGAGTAAGACAGTATAGATGAGTCATAAAGTTAATATGCTACCTATTTTCCATGTAAACCATTAAAAAGGTTCTGAGAAGTCAAGTACTACATATCTCATGTATTTTGATCTGCAACAACAGAATTCATTCCTCTTCAACATGCACTTTTGATCAACAATATATGTTTGCAAGCTCCCGATGGATCCTTTGTCTCCACGTCTGACCCATTATCCACCATCCCTGAGCAACATGTTTGTCAGTAAATCAAATTACTTCATAATGATGTGTTTAATATTGTCTTGATGAATGTACAGAGCAGAAGTATTTCCATTAAATAATCAGTTTTGTTACCTGTCCAGTTGTTCAAATGGAAAAGGAGTTAAAACAGGACTGAATATCTAGGGGCTCCCTTTCAGCTTGAACTACTTGCTACTGCAGTCGTTTTACAATTACAATTCAATAAAGAAAAAATTCAAACAAAATAATAGTATTGACTACTGGGCTCTCCTTAATGCATTTTTGTAGTGAATAATGAATTTCAGAAAACTGTTAATAGCTTCTCAGACAGCTATGTCCTAATTAACAGTACTTCCTCCATTTCCTCATACACTTCAAATTTATTTATGTCCAGCAAAATAGCAAAATGGCTGTAAACTTAAGCTGAGACAGCTTAAGTTGAAGTTTGCCCAGAGAAACTTTCTAAACCTTTTCATTAAGCTAATAATTTGTCTGAAATTTAGGTTATATATTTCAGTGTGTCAGTAACAATCTGCTAGGAGAGATCTGTTAAGCTACCATAAGAATTTACACATGTTCTCCTCACTGTTGTACTTATGTGCCTCACAACTGCTGACACATTTATCTTCACAAACAAAAATCATTAAGATTTTAATGATAACTGGGTTTAAATTACTATTTCTCCTCAGAATTTCAGGGTGGTGTTGGTATGTCATTCAGATACCTCTTTTCTGCCCTTCTCATAACTGCCTTAACATTTTTCTATATGTTTGTGTTTCTACAGAATGATACAGCAACATTTAAAAATTCTTAAAAAGCCTGGGGTCTGTGTAAGAAAGTCACTGTATAGACTTACATGTATGAAAGTTCCTTTTATTTTTATTTCTAACTTTTTATTGCTTACAAATCCTGGACTATACTTGTCAACTTTTTACCCATCAAATGTTTGCAACAAAGCTCAATGATCAAAAACCCTTGTCAGCAGCAAAGCAGAGTTTCTAATCTGATAGCTATTCACACCAACTGCTCACTGAACACTTACAAGCAAAAAATGTTGACATGAGAAAAAAAAAAGCTAGAACAACTATATGTCTGATTAAGATTCCTTTAAAATACATTGCATTTAAAACACAGACTATAATGTCTTGAGTATTACTTTTTTTTCAGACATTTTCTTCTTCACAGAAAGTAGCTCCATATATTGCAATTTTCCACTTATCCTCTTCTACTACCCATCAAAAATGATCATCAGTTATCTTTGAAAATCTCCATAGCCAATAGCCTATTTTCTACATTAGACTTTCCTCTAAGGCTTTCTAATTGAACATCAGTTGCCTTGGTTAAGTCTTCTCAAAAACTGAAGAAATAACTTCATTAAAGTACTTCAATTAATCAAATTATTTTCAGTTAATTAGTGATTTTACTTGCCATAATTTCCAGAATTTTATAATCACCAGCTGAATTGAAAGGTTTTATTCATAAATTCATGATCTTTTTAAAATTAAATATACCAACTTGGTCAACAACTTCATAAACTTATAATTTTTACTGTACCAAAGACTTATAAAATATATATATGCAAGAGAACTATGTACACTTGGTAGTATTTTCTTAGGGATATCTGCCTTCCTCAAACTCATCTAACAAAACTCTCATCCTCTACGAATACATTATTCCACAGGAAGGAATTCGAATCACAGTTCAAGACCTAATACAGGCATACTTAAAGTTGCTTTAACTTTAAAAACAAATGTCAGATAAAGCTGTAAGATAATGTGACAGCAGATAGAGGGAAAATATACAATGCATTGAAATAATAATCACTGGCAATTATGGCTTAAATAGCACACATATATAAACAAATCTGTTAATTTGGTCTTGTTTGATAAAATAAAAAATAAATCCTCATTTGAATTTGGAAGCTAAGGGGTTAAAGAAAAAAAAAGACACAATATAAAATGGAAAATTAATAATGGATCCATTAAAAAAAAAGACTGTTTCCAAATAAATAGGGGTTTAAATTTCTTAAAACAGTAGTGGTTAACTCCTTCAGCTTTCTCTTTTTAAAAACAACTGTGTACCCAAAATGGTAGATAAAGACTGACAATAAATTATTCATGCTGTTCATGACATAGTAGTTTAATGCTCAATTGTTACTGTTTCTTAAATAGAAATAAACAGTATCTTTGGTGCTTTTCAAATACTAGAAACTTTTTGCTCTGTGAAAACAATTGCCTACTAATTTGAGGCTCAAGATAGATGTGAACATTTCTCAATCGGTTTTGTTCATTATTTAAAAGATCTGTAGTAAACAAATGAGAAATACATTTTAAAACATTTATTGTTAATGACAACTACTTAAATTAGCTAGAATTTCTTCTCTGTAGCAACATGCCTGCTCCACTTCTAACTCACTAAATCTTTTTGTTCTCCAAATGGCACAAACAGTCCTTGAAACAGATTTGGTCTTTTTATGTAATGCACCTTTTGTCTATTTTTTTTCCTCATCATAAAGCATCTACAGTAATTTCTATTGTGTGTCTTGCTGCCAAAACATAAGTATTTCATAGCAAAATAGTCTTATTAAAAGTATTAGTTTTCCACTATCAACTTCAGATTATTCTAATTTGCCATAAAGTGTTTTAAAAGAACATTAAAAGTCTTTTTCCAAAACCCATGACTGTGTGTCAGCAGTCACTAAGCTAAAAAGGCTCACTGTCAGTCAGGATATGAGAAGTAGGACACGCTCTAGTTCACATTAAGGTGTATGAACAAATTCTTATTGATTGCAATGAGTTGGCCAAGTCCCCTCACTGGGCTGAGTGTAACATTCCCCATCTCATGAGAAGTTTATTCCTAAAATGTTCTATGTCTAAACAGGTTTTTTCCTGTAATTTCTCAGTGCTGGGGCATTCAAATTAGCTCTTCATTTTATAATTTGTAGTTTTCTCCTACAGAAGCACTCAGAATTTAACAAATATTAATCCTAAAACCTTCATTTTGCTAGATATATACTGAACAGCAGTTCCTTACCTGGTGACTAACACATGAGCAGTCTTTACATATCAATGGATTTGACAATGTAGAGCAATAAAAACTCACTAGATTTTGATGAAAACCTTTACAGTGTAACAAAAAGTGTTGTGGTTCTGAAATAAAAAATAGTAAGAAGAAAAACTCATACATACCAAGTACAGGGTATCTTCAAGATGGTAAGTGAATAACTGTGACCAGGTAGAAATACTGCATATCATTATAATTCCACATGGAACACAATTTGCTGACAAATAAAGCTAACTTGTATTTGTTAGGAACATTTCTATCAAATGTTCAGATTCAATGAGGTACCCACACTTGGCTTCTGTTTAAGCGCAGAAATCAATGAATGTAATAGACTGATCATGGGTTTGCAGTTTATCATATATAAGCATTTTAGTAAAACAGAACATCAGTTTAGAAACATAATGAGATTTCTTTAGACCTCTGCAGGAAAGTAATTCACCTATACAAGAATTAAAGTTGACACCAAGAGCTTCCACAGACAAATAAACAAGCTGACAATAACCTGAAGCACTGGGGTTGCTGATTTTCAGCCACATTGTCACAATGAAAATCAAAACAAAACAAAATCAAAACAGAAACAAAACAGAAAACAACAATGAAAAAACAGACAAACAAAACAACCCACAAAACTATTCATATATTTTAAGTATTAAAGGCTCCAACACTAGCAAAACCAACTGAAACCTTAGCATTGTCATCTTTCTCTTCATTATAGTCTGTTACAATAACTAATCAAACAATCTTGAAACTCAAAAAGTATTAAACAGATTTTATAACTTTTCTTTAATATCATATGCCAAAAAGGAAGACAATGTATATCTTAAGTATTCAAGTAAGGAAAATGTTAGGTCTTTATGTCTTAAAAATACAAATCCATTAAAAAATCACATTGATGAAACTGAATTCTAAAGTTTCAAATACACTGAATTTATTGAAATAAAAAACAGAGTAATCCAGGTTGAATTAAGTGAGTAGGCAACTGCACTTCATACACGACTACTAAAGATGTATGAAAAAAAAAAAAAAAAAGATAAGGTTTGGTAGCTTTCATATCCAAAAGCACAGAGAGAAGAATGTGCTGATACAAAAGATCTAGAGACAGAAAGGCTTTAATCGTCTAGTGGAAAAATAACAATTTGTGTTAAAGGCCAGAGTAGCTACCATCCAACATTAAAACAAATTTCACTGTACAAAGGTTTATGTGACAGTCTATTTAAATAGACCCTGGGAAGAAAGAGAAAACATGAAGGTCATGGCACCAAAGGGTATTTTTATCTTCATAAAATGCCACAAGGATGTGACCTAGCAAACAAAGCAGAAGCTCAAGGCACTGTGTGAATAGAAGACAAAGTCTGAGAATTTCTGAAGAGATGAATTAAGCCTGAACAATCCAGGTCATTCACATTTTTAAACTTTTCATTTTCAAAAATACTCCAAGTAAGTATTTAATGCTTCAAGCCCAGAAATATAGTAAAGTTCTGCCAATACATAAGTATCAACAGTCTGAAAATAGACTCAGTTTAAGCACGGTGGCATTGGTGATATTTAGAAAAAGATCAAATATAACATATTTTGCAGCATCTTTCTGGTTACAAGCAAAAAAACCCTAAAAATAACACCAAAATGAGTGGGGAAGTTGACACTTCAGAAAGGAGATCCACCCTCCAGGAAGACCTGGACAGGCTGGAGGGATGGGCTAGCAGGAACCTTATGAAGTTCAGCACAGACAAGTGCAAGGTCTTGCACCTGGGAATATATAACTGAGGAATGCAGCTCAGAGTGGGATCCATCTGGCTGGAGAGCAGCCTTGTGGAAAGGGACGTGGGGATCCTGGTGGGCAACAAGCTCATCATGAATGAACAGTCTGCTTCAGTGGCAAAGAAAGCCAACAGGATACTGGGTTGCATTAATAAGAACATCACCAGAAGAGATAAAGAAGTCATTATCCCACTCTATCCAGTGCTGGTTGGTAAGACCACACCTCAAATACTGCATTCAGTTTTGGTGTCCGCTCTACAAAAAAGATGCAGACAGGCTGGAAAGGGTCCAGAGAAGGGCCATGAGGATGATCAGAGGACTGGAAGACCTGCCATATGAAGAAAAGCTGAGAAAACTGGGTTTGTTCAGCATTGAGAAGAGCAGGCTTAGAGGAGACCTTATTACCATGTACCAGTACATAAAAAGTGGCTACCAAGAAGATGGAGACTCCCCTCTTACAAGGAGTTACATTGAAAAGACAAGGGGTAATGGGTTCAAGTTACTCCTGGGGAGATTCTGATTGGACTCTAGGAGAAAATTTGTCACCATGACAACAATCAGATATTGGAATAATCTCCTAAGTGAAGTGGTGGATTCCCCTACATTGGATAGTTTTAAGACTTAGCTTGACAGGGTGCTGGGCCATTTTATTTAAACAACTTTTTTTTTTTTTCCTTATAAGGTTGGACTAGGTGATCCTTTAAGTCCCTTCCTAGACACAGCCAGTTCCATCCAACTCCAAACGATTCAATGCAGGGCATAGCTGAGCCTAGCAGCCAAATGGTGGTGCCTCCAGGGAAACATTTAAGAAAGGGCAAAACTTGGCAATATCAGCACGGAAAAAAAGTGTGAATAACAGCCCTGCAGGAACCAAGGTGAGAAAAAGAGGAAGGGAAGGATGTGGTCTAGGAGCAGAGATTGCCCTGAAGCCCACGGAGGAAAATCACATGGCAGAGCGGCTTTTTCCATGAAACCTGTGGAGAGGACCACAACACAGCATTTACCCACACTGCAGCCAGTGGAGGACCCTCCCACTCGAGCAAGTGGGCATTTTCTGAAGGACTGCAGCCTGTGGGGGGGACTTGAAGCAGAGGAGAAGCGAGGAGAAAGGAGCAGCAGAGCAGAGCTGTTAACAGACTGACCACAACCTCCATTCCCCACTTCCCTTGCACTAGTCAGGGTTGCAGGGAGGAGGTAGAGGAGTTAGGAATGAAGGAGGGAAGTTGAGCTGGAAAAACATGTTTTTACTTTTCTCTTTGTATCTCACCACTTTATTTTTAATTGGCAATACACTGTTTCCCTGACTTAAGTTGATTTTGACTGTGATTGTAGTGATTTCCCTGTCAGTAAGTTCCCCATGAGCTTTCCATCTTATTTTCTGCCCCTGTCTTGCTGAGGAGGGGCAGTGAGGGAGCAGCTGGTTAAGCGTCCAGGACTGGCCAAGTCAGCTCAGCACTACCTTATAAGTAGAGAACTTTATAACAAATTATTGCAGTTAAATTGTGCTATGGTATGTTTCTGTTCATCTGTGACATCTTATAGATATGTTTGGCAATAATCTGTGTGTCATAATAATAACAAATACACAAACTTAGTATCCCCAATAACAAAATGCTAAAAAAAATATTACTTGTTACAACTCTTGAATGTGAGAATCTAAGACTAGTCATGATATTTAACTATATGAAGAGCAAATATCAATAGCAATTAGTACTGTCCCATTTATAGTATAATACTTGTACATTTTAAAAGATGCATTTTACTTTACACTACTGTAAAATATCGTATTGTTTCTGAGAAAGAAACAGCTTTTTCTTCTCTGTGTGCATACCTGGAACACTGTTCTTTTGACTTTATCCCTTTCAGTAGAATCCCTTCATACTTTATGTATCATATCAAATATTACCCACTCAAAGGGCAAAAATAAAAACTTACAGATACACACTACAACCTTTATATTTATTTCATTAACTGATAAGAGGTTTAGGTCAAGACCCAAAACAAGGGTCTTTGAGTAAAGCTCCCATGTAAAAAAGCAGCTTCCCAAACATTAGTTACACAAAAATAGCTTTTCTGTTGGTATAAGCAACCTCAGCATTCTCACAGGAAATTTTCTTTCAGTCTTCTGTTCCACATTCACACTCAGTTAACATATTATCCACAATACAAGACCTTGCTGTTGTCCATCAGACATTTTCACTAGCAGTACAGTGCTTAGATACCTTATGTTTAATGCCAGGTACTTGAAATGAAACCAAAAAGAGCCAAATGTGCATATATCAGAAAACAAGATCACCTTTGTGTTTGTTACCTTCCATTTGAATGGAAACTATTTTCTCTTTAAGAGATCATATGTCATATAGTTAGATATGGAGTTAATTAGAAGAGTCTACATTGATAAAAGGCATTTCTTAAGTGAAAGGCAGGGGGAAGAGATGACCAAAGATGTTGCCTAAGAGGGCAAAGCATCAGAGGAGACAACACACCTGATTTTATTAAGTGGAACTATGCTTTCTATTGTTAAAGTAGCTCATGCACAAATTGATCACATTTTTTTACTCCACACATCCAAAAAACGATGTTGAGGAATGATACGTCCTCAGCTAAGTCAACTTATGGATGAAAAGTAGAAGTATTATTGTATGAAGACTATTTCCTGACACTGGAAACAAGAGTAAGATTCTGAAAACACTTGTAATGACACTCAGTCCACAAAACAAACAGACCTGGGACAAAATACCCGTTGGGTAAGTAACAGCACAGCAGCTGAATTGACCAGACTCACACAAGTCACAGATAGATCTGATATTACTGTTGAACACCTGCAAGTTAAACTGTCTTTCAAAACACTCCTTGATGACAGAATGAGCCAAACCAGCTCCTTGAGCACTGTAGTGGTGTCATGTTCAGGGGTTAGCCCATTGGTCAGCTAAATAAAATTTCAAGCAGGTATAAATTAAGAAAATAGGTGAGAGACTGAAGCAGAGAATATATATCCCTTCCTTTCACCAATCTCAGTATAAATTTTATAAATGTTTTATAACTGTGTTCTGTCTATGGAGTACAGCCTCTTTCTATTAGTAATTGGAAATCCACAAGTTAACACACGGATACAGAGGACCATGACAACAATCTACTGGTACAGAGATAAATCATATCTGTATTTTAACTGCAAATAGCAAAGTTAATTTGGGGAGGGGTATATGTCATTCATTTCTTCTAGCATAGAAGTAGTAACACAGATAGAACAATATGGAATAGACTCAGAGGGGATAATTGGGGAAAAATTTAAAAGAGTCCAGTGCTCCTTGCCCTCACAAAATCTTGGGTGTTTTTAGAATTTGCAGAAAAAGGATATGGTTCACTCAAACACAAACACTGGCAAACATAACTGGCTGACATTTATTCCAAAACTCCTGTCAACTTTATTAATGCAGTATTACTTTGATGATGATATAGGTAAGTATAGCAAATTGCAGTGTAGGATGAAAAGGTGTATGTTAATACAGTAAAATATCAATGTTAGAAAGAATGTTGATAGGGAAAAATAAGCTTGTCTATTTTTGCTCTAAATAGAAACCAGAATCTTTCTCTTTTGAAAAAGCAGCCATCAACAGAGCCAAAAAGGCAGATATTAAGTCCTATAAAGACATGTAGCTCCAGAAGAGTTCTACAGTGCTCTAATGAGAATTTTTCACTCGACACAAAATCAACGTATTTGCCACTGCTTTCCACTTATAGAATGGTCTTCTGTCTTGCCAGTTGTTCCATTTTATTCATTCTGGAAGACTAAAATCCACTAGAATACATCAATGTATAGTCTTCATGTTGCATATTTCCCATTTTGAAATCATTAGGGTTTAGGTAAACAACTAGTTGCAAACACAAAAGGCTAGTTCAAGAGACTAGTTCTTGTTGAGATGCCCAGGGATATTGTGTAGAGGGGCAATCACCTAGTAACAGTTAGGCATTGTTTCCAATAGTTATATAGTAATCTGTGTTTATTTTAAAAACATAGCTGAAATATCCAAACTTTAAAGCTCTCTTAAGAGCTAATTTAGCACAGAGTAATGCCTAACATCTGTAAAGGTGCTGTAGTCAGCTTTTAGACACTATTTTTAAATTATCTTTTTTTTTTTTTTTTTTCTCACCATTTATCCCTCACTTTATCTTTCACTGTCCCACTGAGAATCAACCATTAGTGGTAAAGAATCTACACTAATTCTAGTTACCAGACTGCTTATAATAGCTTCCCAACTGGCACCTCATGGAGGACCCATATGCCATTTCAACTCAAGAGCATGGCAACACGCCCACTGATATTATTAGAACGAAAATTAATTTTAGATGTCCAAAACCCAGGAAATGTATTGCTCCAACTGAAGGAAGACATGGCAGATTTTGCGAAGAAAAAGTAAGTCAGACTTCTTAGAGCTAATTAGAAGATTCCAACTCTTGTGCAGCTGCTAGTTATTTTTGAGCTGGTGAAGAAGGAATGGCAATATAGCTAGATCTGCACTCAAAAAGAAGAGTGTCATTTCAGAGATGGATGCATGCACTAAGAAGCATAATCTGGTCCTCCAATCTGTATCTAAGAAACTGGTTTGACCTACTGGAGTAAGCATTAATATGAAATGATAATTCATAGTGATAATTGCGATTTGATTTTGATTTTCCCTGTTCTATTACATTCACCACTTACCCTGTCTTGAAGTAAGTGGCATAGATGATGTTATCTATGCCAAATTTTAACCTCAATCTGTTCTTTCAAAATTACATGATTTGCCGCTAGAGACTGACTTGAAAGATAATCTCACTGGCAGCTATCCAGGACTAATTTTTCATTGCATTACTAATTTTTTGTGCTTCTGTATTAGGCATATAAGTATATATCCTACCCATTAAAGGTATGCTGTAATAGAGCTTCCTGAGGCTCTAGGTTTTAGCAAATTCTGATAACTTGCCTGCCTCAAAACATAAAGATACAAGAGCAACTCAAGCCAAACGGGTTGTAGTACATCGGAGTTGATGTGCAATGTTCAATGTCAGAAAAACTTACAAGTAAAGAAAACCAGAAATATTTGCAAATAATGGAAATACTAACTTTCTAAGTTGCAGCAAGTATATATTTAAACACTAAAAATTTATATTTATGGAATTTTACTTCAGTTAGTGCTATGTTTAAAAGCTTTCTATGTGAAACACTTCTTGTATAACACTAATACTGAAGTATTTTACTCCTAACTTAAAAGGCACACAAGTTTCAATTATACATGGTAAGGTTAAAAATATTAACAGAATCCAAAGAGTTCAAGGGACTGACAAGAAAGTTGAGTTTTAATAGCTGTAGCTGTACTAGCTCCAAATTCTTCCTTTCTCCTATAACAAGTAGACAAAATTATCATCAGGCTAAAATGTTAATATGGTACCAAGATTCTAATCACAATTGTTTGTTGGTTGGAAAATAAAAGTGCTCCAAAAACATCTTCTCACTGACAGGAAGAGGTTTCTCTTAGTAACTTTGTATCTTTCAGAATATAATTCTAAAAACTAAAATCCCAGCTTTTGATTCTGGAGATGTGTAGGTGGCTCTGTGTGTGGGTGGCTGCCAACTCAAGTCATAATGTCTATTGTTGCATTATTAGAAAGCTGCCATTGAGCAGATCAGTGTACTATCATATTTGCTGGAGCCCAAGTATAAAATTACATGCTCTCTGACTCCTAAACTTGGATGCTTGTGTCAAAAAGAGATCACCCAAGTATCACAGGATTAAGTAAATGGCATTTAGAAAGTTTGATTTTTCCAAACAGGACGGCTATCTACACACTGTGTCAGAAATAAAAATAGTTTAAATGGTACCTACTCCTCCTAATTATTCTGAAGATTGCTTTGAAAAGCTCTTTGCACACTTACAGAAGCAGTGAAATATGTTAATAGGTATATGTAAGTCACTTGTTTTCCTTTTTAAAGCATGAGCTGTGACTTAAAAGGTCTGCATTTTGATAAAAGCTTTATTCTGAAGATACAGCCTTCCGTGTCTGCTCTTTGTTGAACAGGCTACTAAATAGCATCATGACCTGACATACACAGGCATAGGGAGGTTTACAGCAGCGTAAAACCAGGTTTCAGAGTGAGCAGGTTTGATTGCAACACTTTTAACTAGAAGATTCATCACTTAAAGCCCTAGGATGATGACGCTAGAACCATTGGCACCAAATCCTAGCCAACAAAGCTTGCAGGACGTTTGGATCTGCTCCTTCCTGTTGCTAACAATGTCTAAACCACACTAATCAGCTCCAAGTTCAAGATGAGCACGAGATGTCCTTTTATCATACTACTTGGCCTTCTGTTGTGATTCTGTAACCATAGCTCGAATTGAAGCTGTCCCAAAAGAATTACTCCACTTTTATTTTTAAGAGTTTTCTGGAGCAGAATTACTCCACTTTTACTATTAAAGGGTTTCTATTATATTCATGTTTCAGCACTTACAACCAAAGGACTGTATTATTGGGGCAGTGATACGTTAAATTAATTGAAATTAGCAGCTCTTTTTAAAAAGTCTCTTAGCCTGTCTGTGGATACACAAATGTGGGTTATGTGCTGCTGGTTCTTTCCTAACAACTAGCATGTGAAATTGCCTTTTCTCTCCAATGCTCCCTTTTTACCATCTGCCAGTAGCAATTCTGGTAATAGCACTGCCAGGTATAGAAGCAAGAGACTTCAGTCCAAATGAGGTGATAAGTATTACTGAAAGAGCAAGCAAGCCTATGCAACAATTGTTCCTGGGGAGAAGCTGTTTCAGATACCACAGCCTACTACTAAATCTTTGTGACTAGAGAATCCATCTGGTTACACTGGTTATTTGAATTAGTGACCTCCAAAGGAGAACTTGCATGTTTTTAACAAGTAGATGACGATCTGTTATTATTAAATACACTAAGAAAAGTTGCAAATGCAGTGCTATGCAGTTGTGCTCTTTTCATTTTACTAGCTTTCAAAGAATTTAACCCTGGTTTTCAAAGTGAACAAAAAGGAAAAGAAATATCTTCAAAGAGCATAAGTATTAACCCCATTCTGAGTAAATTAGAGCTGTATGATTAAATCCTGTCTACTTAAGTCCACTTGTTGAAGTACAGATCCAGTTGTTTAAATAGCTGCACTTTTTCTCATTACAAGTCCCAAAAAGCTGTGAGTTCTGCTGCTGTGACTAAACGGGTTTTTGTCCATCCAAAAGATGACTGTGTTTCAGAGTAATTTCTGTATGTGTAAGTCACACTGGAAGTGAAGATATTCAAAAATGTAAAAGGTTAGTTGTTATTACTGGAGTGGTCTTCAGTAGGTGATAAATGCAGCTCTACTGTAAAAAGAGACAACCATTGTGTTGGAATCAGGAATACTTAAAGCCGTGATGAAAAGAGGTACTGCAGAGAAAACCTGGTGCAGATTTATCTGCATTGTACTGCTTACTGGGACTGCCTGTGTTGCCTGGCAACGGGCAGGAGGGGTGGCAGCCACCAAAAAAGGCCTAAATCTATAGTTGATGTGGCACAATCTTTCTGACTAACTGCTGTTTCAGCTACTGTAGGCCATAAATATTCTCTTCTGGATTACTTTCTGCTTTTATAATGAAAACTAAGCAACAGAATTAGAGCAAGCATACAGGATTACATTTTAAATATAGTTAAATAAGATCCTGATTCTCTAGGTTTAAAATGTCGTATTTTCCCATTTCTTATAGCAGCAAAATCTCATGAAAATTTGTGAAGAAATAATTAAAAGCTCATTGGATCAGAAGACATTATTGGAAAAATCCTGTCACTGGTATATTTCAGACAGATGTAATTTTAAACCATGCAAATCAGAAGATTAAAAATTCAGACTTGCATGGTATTGTGGATTCAGACTCCCCCTGATGTCACCACACTACCTGGTGTAGATCCATCACAAATACTGAACAAAGAACCCAAAACAACTCACCTCCCAGAAGCACCTTCAGTTTAGGAATTGCTTAGGAGTTACACACAGCTGGAAGCAGCCTGGAAGGGCTACACCACGCTCTCATTATATTTAAATGGTTAAGTGGTGCAAATCATTTTAAGTATTTATTTGGGTTTATATTTGGGACCCATTATGAAGGAATGCCCTTTGGGGATAATGAAAGTTCCCCTTTCACTGAAGTCTTCACTTGACATCTGAACAATTATAAAAGGCCTAAAAGCTGACTCAAAGTTTACATCCTTTTTGAAAGGTGTGAGAGACATACTTTTTTTTTTTTTCAATCAGGCTATAATCAAGCTAAAGCAGTAACACAGGCCTGTCCAATCACTTCACACAAGAGGTCCCACAAAACCTCAGACTGCACAGTCCCTTTTGCAGAAGTGCAGACTGAGTGCATATGGTATGTTGGAAACCTTAAGACAGCTCAGAAGCACATGAAGACAAATGCCACTCTCACTTGCTTCTCACGCTTGGAGCTTACAGCAGCACATGGAATAAACTGTAAATAATAGAAAGCTACCGTAATAATTGGATGAAGAAAATTAATTAAGTAGCAATTGATTCTCTTACCCTGCACTGTTCTTAAAATATCAAGTTACCTGGTTGAGAGATTTTAAAAAGTAACTTTTTTTCTCTCCCTAAATATTTTGCAAAATTAATTTTCTCTGTACTCCACCCAAAAGAAAGGATTCTTATGCTGCAGTTTAAAAGGAACAGCACCAGTACCACTTAACATCTTCAGGTTACTAGTCTGAATCATGTGTCTAATTCAAGATATTATTCCCTTTTACTACTGTGTTCCCAAATTATCTCATTAAGTGTCATGTCAGATACTAATTTAAATTAAATACTGCATAGCATATAGTGAGGCCAGGACTTGTTGATGCTTTTAATAAATAAAGAATTTTATTTTAAACCTTTTTTGATCTAAAATAAAAATCTCCAAATATTACCACCAGCGATATAGAAAGATATCACATGTTAAACAAACCCTAGTTAATTTTTAAAAAGCGTGGTCTTTTTTTTTTTCCCCTATTTCAACATTCTGAATGTCAATAGTTAGCATCTGAGTAATACTGTCAATCTTCTAAGTGTCCAGCTAACTTGTACTACATTTTTGAAAGCCTTAATTAATTTTAATGCCTAAATTAGACTGTAGGATTTTCAAAGCTTAGACCTTGTCAAATTCCAATCTTTTTTTCAGAGAAAGTACTACATGCCTAACACCAGAATGATCTTTTCATCACACTCTGACTTTCTGCTTCCTAACATGAAAATACTTGGTCACCCTATTAAAGCACTTTAATTAGTTGTTTAACATACACAAATATGTTACTCTCTCTAATTTCATTTTCAGAATAACTGAAGCATTTTAAATAGAAATAGTAATGAACTCTGAAACAGACACACCTAGAAAATCTATGTAACTTGACAGTTCACAAGGTGTTTTTTAATTTGATCCAGTGGTTTATATTTATTCTGGATCTATGCCAGTGTATTTGACAATTGCATTTAGAAGGTGAGGTTAGCTCAGGGAAGTTTAAAAAAATGAATATATATTACTACTGCTACTATTCATGGAAAAATAGTTACAATCTAACTTTAAGTTATTTATTTCTTTGTTTTGTTTGTTTAAACTCAGTATCACCTGAATTTAATGTAAAATATTTATTAAAAGAATAAATTAAATTTCAGGTTAGGATGTAAAAGTTACTTTTCTTGTCATGGAAGTGATATGCCCAATCAATTAAAGTAATATCATAAAGCTCATATAATGCACTTGAATTTACATTTGCAGAGTTTATGAGGAAGTCTTGCTAAAATAGCCCTCTAAACAGTTCCAGTAAAAGTTAATAAAATAGGTTTATTTAATTACTTTAGATATATTTCATAAAATAATTTTGATGTACTAACTGAATGGGTAGGGAACAAAGAAGGTGGATATTTAAATAGGTCATCAGGCAGCTTTTCTAATCAAGATTGAGGTGACACAAATGATCACTCATGAGTATTAAAAATACAGTGCACAAATACTGCCAAACAATTGGTCACTTTTTAATAGATATGCATTTTGTTCTTAAATCAAGAAACAAAAATGTCACAACTCAGGAAAAATATACACAGCTTGGTTTTCTTAACTCTCAATAATAACAGCTTCAAAAAGAACAACTATCAAAGAATGATGATTCAAGGTACCCTATTTGATACCATTCTCTATTTTATATGTAATTGGATCTACTCCTTACAAGGATCTAGTAATCAAGCAATTAGAAATAATGTGTTTGACAGAAAACAGTCCCCCATTTCTGAGACAAAGAATTACAATATCTCTAGCCCTGGCATCCCAATTCTCTCTGCATTCACAATCATAATTCATTTTCCACATAGCTGTTCTAAACTAATCACATCTTCCAGGATAAATTGAAGGCTTAATATATAAATCTAAGCTACAGTATTTATATTTCTCACACACAAAACTATGAAAGATCTGTTACGATTTGGGGTAAAGAATGTCAAGGTTTCATATAGCTTCCTACTTAAATTATTTCATTGTAATATATATTTCAAATTCAGCTTTTAAAATGCTTATCCATCTTCTCTGTTTCTATTTCTCTTCCTCTCCTTCTGTTTTTTTTTTAATGAGCTTCACAGTGAGCTAAGGAGAACACTGGTCATTTTGTAGTTAGTAGGTGCTTCTAATTAAGTCACAGAGAGTTCAGGAGTAAAATCTGTTATATAAATATATATTTTAATCCTACTTTTCCAAGCACAGCCCTGCTATTGCAGTGGTCCTTATAACTGACAAGGCAACAGAACCGTAGGGAGAAAGGTGCCAAAGCCCTTCAGTACTAATGTGCATAAGTAATACAAAGAAATGTAATAGAGAAAGAAGGTCTATTCCACTACCTCTCTTTTTAACAGAACCTCTAGCAGAAACAGTCTAAGACTGTCAATGCCAGAAAAGGTACTATTCAGTATTTGCTGAGCAAGTTAGAAGAACAAAACCTGACATTTTCAGGGCTGTACCAATGGCAGAATGCTACAAAATTCTGCCTGTCTCTTGATGCAGAACTAAATGCTTTGAGCTTCTGTGTCAATCTGTACACCCAAGGGCACTCATTATGTACTAGGAAGTGTTGAGCATCTCTTAACAACAGAACCAAAGATTTCACTCAAACATTCACTTGCAGAAATGTTACTAGAGTTAAGAACTAGAATCTAAGTATCAGGCAAATAAAAATTATATTGCTTAAACTTTGCACTGCTTACAAAACTCAGCTTAAATTTATAAGATTTATATGAATCAGGGGTTCCTAATCATATTTTTTCATTAAAAACAAAACAAACAAACAAACAAAAAAAAAAAGAAAAAAAAAAAAAAAGAGAGAGCCCCAAAGAGTGAGAAACTAAATAATTCCTGGGATGTCTAATACAGTATAACAGGCTGTGTGGGAAAGACCCAGCTAGACTTGAACAAGCTAAAAGTGGAACTAGAAGCAATACAGATGTTCTCTGTCATTGTTCTTGCTGTCAAAGCTAAGTTCATTATCTCTACCAATAGGCCCTGGTAAAATACCAGGCTTCCTAGCGCACAGGATCAGGGCTTCTCAAAGATCTAGAGTGGGTTCCCATTTAGTGTCTGTGTATGATACTGCATTTCAGCAGATCATTGTGTCAGCTTGTTTATACTAGACTTTGAGGGTCCACATAGTATAAATATGTGCTCTGTTATTTATATTATTCAGTGTCAGAGTGAAATACTTAAAACTGCAGATGAAATGTAAGTAACCTCAAACAAAAGAGCATCCTATTTTTGTCAGCTATGCAGTATTTGGGTTCTTTTTTTCTGCTTTTTATTTGTTGTGCATATATTTAAAGGTTAAAGACTTGAAATCCCTTTACTATAGACCATATCAGCTTTTAAAGAACTTAATCTGATTTATCACTGAAATGCAGATTTATACACAATTGCAATGGGATAGCTGCTTTTTTCATTCTGTTGTCAATTAAAACAGAAAAAGAAACATCAACTGCAAAATGCAATCTCATGAGGTTTCTCTAATTTATTGGGCTTCTCTTAGCCCATTTTTCATGGAGTTGTCAGATGTAAACTAGTCTGTGCTTGACGACAAATGGGAATTTATAACATGGAAGGGCAATTAACCATGCTCATAAAAAAATTTAAAATATTATTGCTTAAACCCACAAACAACTAAAGATGTGATTTGATGAGAAACTTCAGTTATGCTCACAGTGTTTGATAGATCTCCATGTCAATTAATGAAGAAAAAAATTTTGTATTATTAATACAAGCAGTTATACTTTATAAATACTACTTTCTCCTAAGTAGGAGAAAAGTACACGTAGGAGCTCTGCTACAACTAAAATGAACACTGAAAACCTCCTTGCTGGTGAAATTTTAGCTGTGATCGTTACATGATTCCTTTAATTGTAAAAAATTCTTGCTATACTTTTGCCAAAACATAAGGGGGTGCTCAAACTATGTCACAAATACATAAATTAAGATATGATTTTTTTTAAACAACATGCTGATGACCTTGCAACTTTTCCAGTACACACCTATAGCAAAACTGAAATCTTGCACTATATTGTACAATACACGCAATATACTCAGCTAATCATCACCTACTTGACATTTTTTCTTATTCCATTTGAGTATTAGTGTAGGCTTTTGCAACACCCTTGTCATACATCCTGGCCTGTCTTCCTTCAAATCCACTACCTATTCTGTCAGTGAAATCTTTCCCCAGATTTATCTTCTGCCTTATCCTACATATTTTCTATACTGGACATTTTCCACAGAACTTAATTTCTTCTGCTTCCTGACACAGACTATCCCTACATGGTTTGGAGGTTTGTCTCTTACATCTGGATACTCCTTATTTATTTCAAGTACTAGCTTAGCACAATTATTCATCTCTTATTTAAGCAAGTTACATAGGATCAATCTCAAAGGAAAACTTATAGCATATTTTGATGCGACTAAATCTGAAAACCCCTTAACAAATAAATTTACTGCATAGGTTACTTGAAGGTAGCACATTATTATTTCTAGCTAGAAGCAGTGTGCAAATTTTAAATAACCTATATTAGCATCTATGAGTAGGCAGAAAAGAGTGTCTCTCCCTTAAAGGCTAAGAAATTAATTAAGAAGTTCATTGAGAGGGGTGAGATGCAAAACTCAGACACTCCTGGTGTGCATTAACCTAACAGCCTATCACCTCTTCACATGGGCAAAAGTGAACTATTTAACAAAGCCATAACTACAGCAGTTTTTGTGTGCATATGAATTCCTTCTGCTTCTGAAAGAAGTATTTATGACTATGCTCCAGGAAATTGTTCTTCTGTAATTTCTGAATATAAAATTACTTCAGCAAATTTACATTCTGTTAATTGATAACATATGTTGTAATTTTATCTTCATAACTATTAAACAGCTTGAGAAAAACATTTTGCCTCTGTAACAACAGCATCCCAGCAACTGTTTTCACGTCTCTTGAAAATATTTCTATTGTCTCTGAAATTTTTTTTTGCAACAGTTCTGTTACATGCTATAAAGGTTATTTACCTTTGACTTTTGTTTCCTTTGGCACCCTCTCTAGAACAACAAGGAGTCCATTTCAAGACAATGTTAACACATTAAACACAGGGTTTTAATGTTAAGACTTTAGGACCGTGTAATAGGTTTTTTTTATTGCTATTAATGTGCAGTAAACTCCTTACAGGCCATGTGTATTTTTGCCTCTGGTACCACATACACAACATGCTACCTCTGAACTGCCAGGTTCATTCATGATGGGAAGTACTTTATCTCAGTCTGGGCTAAGAAGATGACTGAGTATCTTCTGTTGGCATATAGGGCTATATAAAGCAGCAAAGTTTTGACATTATATAGAAATATTTATTTCTATGCCTTTTAACATGACACTCATAAAAGCAAGGAAATTGTTAATTCTTGTACAGAACTGACTTGAGGCAGAAATTTTTTGCATTAATTAAAGTATTAGACCTCTTCATCAAAAAAGTTGTTCCTTGTCCCTAAAATGGTAGTCTTTATCATCCCAGGGTAAAATTCTCAATGACTAAAAAGACCCCAAAATGGCTTGAAAGTCATGTTCATTTTTCTGGTACAAAGTCTCTGAGATGCTTGGGAAACAAATGTTATGTCATGGCAACAGCAGGACTTTGGCACTTTCATGCTAAAGGAAGATGCAAAACATCTTGATTCCATGGAAGAGTGGAAGTTTGTAATGCTGTGGCTGAATACTTCACCCAGCAATATACATCCTTCAACCCATGATGCCAGCAACATGTACAATAAATAAGAAAACAGAGGACCACTCCTATAGTCAGGAAGCCCTGCGAGTGCTTGCCAGTTCTTCCATTTGGCAAACCAGATCAGTGTGGAAGCATGAAGTGTGAGAAAAGTAACGTACCAGTGAATGAAGTAAAGGAAGGCTCCACTATACTCGATACTTCACCTATGCACCTAGACAGGATAGTTCTAACTTGCAATATTAGAGTTTAGATCAATATATTGGTGAGATTCCTGCTTTTCCTTTATTGCTCATTCACTTTGTAATATACAAAGATGCTTAATTCATAAATGTTGTCCACATTAACTTCAACCGCAAATATGCTGATACTGTCACTCATCTGTATTCACTGAGGAGAGTCCCCATACTTATAAAGAAGAAATGGTATTTTCTGACTTACTTCGCTGAATACTATGCTCATATATAAAGAAAGTGACATCATTTGGCAGTTATAGTACACTAGTTTGTGTCTGTGTTCAAGACAGTACATTGTGTTTGCTGTGAGGTGAGAACTGCATCACAGACCCATCCAAGAAGTTATCTCACTGGCTCTAAGAAAAAAGAAACACAATAAGCAAACACCACATTGCACAGCTTCAGATTTACTATGTTGCATTCCCAAGAATCATGTATTAACAAAAAAATTTTCCAGTTGTGAAGGTGCCTGACCCATAAGAAAAACATGGTGCAGGAAATCTTGTATATTATTTATTTAAATAAGTGTGAAAATAAACTGAAAAAGACATCAAAACTGGAATAGAAAAATTAGGTAACTG
>JANIJG010000134.1:25787-50623 GCA_024611175.1 Megaceryle torquata | reverse complement strand
AGGAAACCTTGTATATTATTTATTTAAATAAGTGTGAACATAAACTGAAAAAGACATCACAACTGGAATAGAAAAATTAGGTAACTGCATTGTGGTGCATCTGGTCAAGCACGCAACAAATAAAAAACTTCAAATCAAAGCAGTAATTTCTGAAATACCATAAATGAGATACAGCACACGTGGCAAAAAAGAGAGCATAACTGAAAGTTTATGAAACATGATGATTATCAAGGATTTCTGCGTGCACAAGCTGCCTAACTCCCAGGCTTTCTGCAGCTATCCTTGGTCAAGAAAGTATTAAAGCATGAAGTGTAATAGTTGTGGGTTTCACTTTAACAGGTAGCACTTTCCATGCAGAAAACATTGCCAATTCCTTATTATAGAAAGGATTTTTACCCTGCCTTTCATAAAGGAACAGGAAAGTAAGAGTTTAATGACGATGTTTTATCACAGCTGAGAACCTTAGCTATTCTAGAGTGAGCACACTTTAAAGTGAACTATGCATATCTTACAAGAATTTCCAAGTAATACAGGTTTTCAACTGAACACATAATAGCCCAGGAGATTTTTTTAAAGACATTTACTTTACATATTCTAACAAGGAAAGATCAGATAGAGGATGGTTTATTATATGGCCAAAAATTGCAACTCAATGTAAGTGCAATTATGATAGGAAAGCACACTGTCCCGGGTTTCTGTCAGATACCCGCATGCTGTTCCAAAATCAAGTGACTGCAGAAATTAATGGAATGGTAAAATCCAGAGAAGGAGAAAAGTAAATGGGTCATATGTTCCAAAGGAAACCCAGAGAAGGAGGATGATCTATGTCTATTATCGTGCCATGGATCAACCAAGCGCAATCAGGAGCAGTCACTAGGCAGCTGATTTACAAAAGCTGTATGTGCACAGGAAAAGAGTCCAAAGCAAGCAGAGAAGAAAAAGAGAATGATTAGTTGTTTATTAAGCACACAATCAAAACTTCAACCTCACAAAGGACCTGTAGGCAAACACTGTGATTATATAAAACTAAGCGTAAGTGAAAAAAACTTGGCTTTGCTATATAAAAGAAGGCTTTCTATTCAGTAATGTAAAAATGACCATTTAGAGTCATTTGTGTTGCACTACCATATTGAAATCACCTAGCAGATATGACAGAGAAAGAAAAGGAAACCTGCACCTTTCTCAAACAGAATATGGAGGCCAGGTGAAATACCCTAGGGCATTTCAAGTATCACTAGGTATCTATGCTTATAAAAATTAATCAGAGCTGGAATGTTTCCATTGGCTTCAGTGAAGCCACGATTTCATGCCAGCAATTATGAGAGTCTAAGGGGCAGCAGACCAAGCAGAATTGGACAGGCTTTACTTAGGAGTCCCAGTGAGTAAAAATTAATAACCTAGGGGGATCGATTCAATTTGTCCCTATTCCCCTAACTACAGGAAAAACACTGTCGCTCTCACGGTTAAGAACACTTAACCAGAAACTAAAGCCAGACAGTGAGAAACACTAGAAGATCCTCTATTTACTCACCACTTTGTCTCTTCAGCTCCCTCAGACAACAGATAGCTAATACAGAAATGATAGCCCTTTTGTGAATGTAGGAAGGAATGAAGGGAAAGTGATGGCATTATCTCCCTTTTGCATAATTCTTACAGCTTTATGAAATACTTTTATTTATGGCAACCTACATTTTTAAGTAGAAGATCTCCCAACACCATCAACAAATGTCTCAACTGCAAAGATAACATACGTGGAGTAAGAACCAGGAAAGTAAGAGCATAGTGTCAAAGGCAAGTCATAGGCAGGCAAAAAACAAGACTAGCTGCAAGAGACAGTATTCCAAATCTTTTGTTCCCTCCTGATTGCTTGGCCTCTGCAGTTAAGCACTACAGCTACTTCACAACCTATTGGCAAGAGGTAAGACTCTCATATCTCAGTGCAGGGTGCTTCTGTGCACACATAGATGTCTACTTTATGTAATTAACTGGAGCATCACACTTAAATTACATATTGCTGGGAACTAAACAATCAGAGGGCTATCTGGGCTGAACATCTAGGCTATATCTATATTGTTAAATTAAAAATGTACTGAGGCATGTTCCTGAGCACTGAGGCCAACAGTTTCAGAACAACCACATATACTTTAGGAAAGGCTCAAACAAACTGCCTGTTGGATGTATTTTGGCTTCCAAACAATGCTCAGGAATTTCTTGGGAAATACCTTGTTAGTAAAAGCCAAAATCTAATCATGTGCACTTGTAAAAGGTACAGACTAGTGAAAACCAGGGCTCAGTATTATCCCTAGACATCTTCTAATTTGGTAAAAATATAGCACAAAAGTCCATGCAAACCATAGTTTTGGTAGATGCAACAGGACTGGTCCAAAGACTTTATGGTGAGTGTTCAGGTGTATGGCAGTAATCTGCCTTAACATACCTAACATGTAACAAGACAATATAGTAAGAAAAATGCAGCATGAAATTGTGAATAGGACAGTGAGGCATATAAAGGAAAAATCACTTACATGGTCTCTGTGCACCTGTTTGGCACACTAACCCTCATGACAGGATTTATACCATAAGCATAGTCTAGACAAATGGTATTATACCATATCTAATTCATGCAAGAATTGAGATTTTGACTGTATTTCTGTGTTCAGACATGTATACTAGTATAATAATATTTGCTTAATTTCTTGTAAACAGTATTTTCATGTGCAATTATTACAGAAAACTGAAAAACTTGTTATATATGGACATGTCTATTTGCAAGAAATTGAAGAAAAAAAAATCAAAGATATGACCAACTAAAAAGAAAATTTGAACAAAAAGATACCACATAAAAACACTACTTTATCTTCAGAAAAAATTCTGAATTTCTGGAATAAAAACAAGTTCCTGAGGGGCACCCCTCCCTGCATACATTGTGTTTCAAGAGCAAACAATTTTTTTGTACTGAATTTCTGACTCATGATTATTCATGTGATGAAGCTGAATGTTTAGTTGAAAGCTCATTGGATTTTGCCTAACAACATCATTAATTCTTTAAAAACTCAATTCCAATAGAATTGAGTTTTGGAGAGAGAATAAATTAATAAAAGACTAAAAATTATTGAACATTCTTATCTTAATTTTGGCATTTGCCCAGATATTCTAAGAAGCTCATGTGGAAAACAATGTAAATATATACACCATATTTAAAACATACAGAAGAAAAGTCAGTAAAACCTTTATGTGTCTGAAAATGACAGAATGAGTTAAGAGATTGAAATGGCCAGAATACAGCTCTAAATTCACAATTCAGATAGTTGCAATAATGATTATCCTTTTTTAGATAATATATACCCTTAAAAAGTGTATATAGAGAACATTTTATACTTCCAAAACCTGTTTAAACATGAGCTAAAGAATTCTCACAGGACTGTGATAAAATGTAGGTGGGTAATATGCTTAATATGAGCAAAATAAACAGTAAAATTGAGAATTTGGTTTGGCTGATTTGCTACAGAAAGAAGGATAAAAATCACAGTTTGGCCTCTTTTACCAAATCCCTCAAGGGGGATGGTCTGACAACATCTACAGACCTAGGTGGCTCCTGAAATCTTCCTTTTGCTTCTAGGAGGTTTGATTCCATGGAGTTAATCTTCAGGCAGAAAGCCAGCTAAATCGCAGGAGTTCAGTGTCTCATCAGGCCTCCGTGGCTTCAAAGTATGTCTGGAGAAAGAATGTCCATAGACTCAATGCCAAAGAATCAGACAGGGCCAAGATTTAATGGGTTTGCTCATTTGACTCAGTTCTCTTCAATATATTTCCTCAGTGTCTTAGTTTCGGTCAGCTGTGGCTGAGTTTGGCTGAAAGGGCAGGCTGCTGATGCATGTCCTCGGCAACTGGTAGGAGCTTTAGCTTCTCACAGAACGAGCCTTATCACTTCTACAAAGCGCTAAGTATTTACCAGGTCTTGACCTGTACAAGCATGAACCATTTTTCCAAACATGACTCAATCACAGGCAAGTCAAATATACAGCTTGCCTGAATGATCAGGTATCTTAGTGACACAAATTCAAGAAGCTTTAAAGAAAAATGCTTTAAAATTATGAGCACTGCAATGTTTATTAAATCTCACACAGAAGCAAAATAAACATATTTAAGAGAATAGAAGAGATAATTGTTGCAGAGGAAGGTGATTTCCAATGGCTAAGGCTATTTCCTTTCTTCTAGATGGCTAGATGAGCATGCTACCTTTGAGATTGGCTTGCCATATCACACACACCCCCCAGATCATGATGCCCTGAAGACTCAGAATGCAAAGGCAGTTTTAAGATAGAAGAAAAATATTTGAGATCATAGAACAGAAGAAAAATGCACAGTCCCATAGTCACAAATGATTTTTGGGGGCAAGAAATGCAGTGATGACCTTGTTTATGAAAAATATATTTTTAAATATCATTACTAATTTGAGAGTTTCTGCATATTAGAACTCTAATCCTCTAGTTCATTAGATAGAAGATCACATACTTATGGAGCATCCTTGCTTTGTTGCATGATTATTTTATGCTTAAAACATGACAGCTGCCTCTGGATGTAGAAATGTTGATAAAATGTAAAAAAATGACAATAAATAATCCCTGGCCAATCCTGCTTTTGGCACTGACTTCAGCACAACAGCAGCTCCCAGCCAGCTGACAGCATGCATGCCCCTTTCACAATGTTTTTCCTTAGCATAGTTTTACACACTAAGATTCATTATGTCCCTTACAAAACTATTTTTGGTGGATTGTCAAATAACTCTGAAGAAAAAAAAATATATATCTTGGGGGTATCTTAGCAGTATCAGTAAATACTGCATAAAAACCTTTCATTATAAATTATCACTATTTAAGACAATGAGAAGGTTGCCACTGTAAACACACTTCTGTACCAATTCCACACTATGTAATTATCTCTCACAATGTAGTCACTAACAGCAGGAATTAAAAACTGGTATTACAAATTGAATGTCTGCTTTTGGAGATAGAAATAATCCCTCGTAAACAAAGATCAGCAGTATATTCCAGATAATACACTATGTCTTGCCACAGAATAGCATGCCACAAAACATGCTCTTCTTCTAAAGATCTTAAGGTATTTTTTTGCTATGATCTTATTCCAAAGCAGAATTTCCAAAGAGGGTTTTGAGACATGTTTGCATAACAGCCATATGTTCATGATACACTTATGAGAATTCAACCAACTTATTATTTGCCCAGGAAATATTTTGTCTATTCCCTGTCAAAGACATTCTTTCCTGACAAAGCTCAAGTTAATAACAGCATCATCAACAACAAAACCACTAACATAAAATCCACTAAAGACAAAAAACCCCAATGCTTTTAAAGTAGATTTTAGGAAGTTAATGAAGTAACTAAAGAAGCAGGATCTAAAATAACAAATCTAGGGGATATAATCTATTAGCTGTAGTTATGCAAACAAGCACATATTTGTAAATTGGGTACACATCCGTGCAGGTGTCTGCATTAAGGGGAGCATTTAGGACAGTCAGAATTGCACCATAGTGCAATCATTTAAACAGATGATGAAAAATTCAACTTTCCATACTTACTAGCTTGGCAACACCAGCAAGAATGTAAAAAGCATTTACATTTCAGGAGCTATAGGACTTCATGCTTTAATCCCTTGAATTCAACATTAAAGCAGTATCTATCCTTCATCTTCTGTCTGACTCCCAGTTTAAACCATCAGACCCTCTTATCTGTTGCAGAGTTGGAAATGCCAGAGGAGTTTATATGAAGAAGACACAGAATTCTCCTATTCTTCTCTCACTGAAAAAAGAACCAGGTTGCCAGTACCTTGACGACAAGGTACACGAAGGTAGTTACCCTTACCTTTCCAGACAAGAAAAGATGGAAGTACATCCCGAGAGCCCAAAACACAGATTGTCTTTCCTCATGTTCCAGGTGATTGTCAGAGATTTGCAGAGCCATTTATTTTATGAAGCAGAACTTCTGCAAACTTTTTTTCAAATACTAGGGAAGGCAAAATCTCTTAAAGACACAACTTAACTACCAGAGTTATCAATAAAGAAGTATTTAAAGAAGTTTAGGGAATTTACATTTTAAAAAATAACTAACTAAAGAAATCACAGCAAACTGCTCTGGCATCAACCTTCCTTTCAAGAAGTGTTTTGAGAATAAACTAGGTGTTCTTATTAACTCAAATTAACCTGTGTTCACCTCATTATTATATTTTATGTCTAAAAATGCTGATTCAGATTCTGTAAAATGGACAGCTCAAGTTTCCATTCAGAAGACAAAGAATGCTGCAGATAAGCTAAACAAGGTATATACAGCAGTACTGGCTTATATTTACATTTTGATATTTGTCATATATTTTGCTCCTCTGTAAATATTAAAAATCTTAATTCTCTGCTTCCATTTCAACTGATTATTGAACTGTTAGCTGTCAATACAAAACACATGCAAAAATGTCCAGTTTGGTTTTTTAGAAATTACCACTTGATGTCAATGTCTGTACAAATGGGATACAGTTCTCACACTGATGGTATCTATCTGACACAAATAAATATCTCTGACAGAACACAATATCTCTGGAGAGGATGTAAACTATTTCAAACAACAATTAATCCCTTGCTGTATCTTTTCATATCCTACAATAAAACAACAATAATGCAAAGTAAGAGGAAAAGAAAGAGGACTGTGCAACTGTGTTTATTTTGCAAAAGGTCTGAGTTGCAATTAAACCTTTAATAGAAAAAAAAAATTTAAAAAGAGACATTTCTAAAATTTAATACGTTAACAGTTTTCTAAAGTAATACTTCTAGTATTATTCCTTACCACGTTGGTGAAAAAAACCATCCTGTACAAAGTAACAGAAACACAGTAACGATATTGAGGAGCTAGAATGACACATACTGCTGAACAAAAGAAACCCGTAAGGGCTATAGAAACTACAGATATTACAGCATCAAAATATGTTATCAAGGAGAAGAGCAGCAGAACAACTATTGGAGAAGCTTATTTCAGTGAAGCTTTCTGCCCCTGTGTGTGTCCCGAGAAGAGCAGGCACACAGAAGACAGTATGTAGATGGAGTCCTAGAATTAACGACAATATTTAAATACCTATTAAGTATGTATATCTATTCACACAGAGAAGTTAATGGTTGCTTGATTGCTGCTAACTTAATAAACTTTTCTGCCTGCTAGAAAATTCTCAATTAAATTGTTGTTTAATTGTTTAAAAACTTATTCCTCCAAAAATTGATGAAATTCCTCATAATAGTATCTGGTCCATGTGTCCAGGCTTCTAGAGGATGAATGGTAGTGAGTCCTGCTTATCAAAGCTGGCCAGTTGTTTAGCCTCTCCTGTGCATAAAAAGACTTTGAGGATGATATGGTCTTGGTTTTTTAATAAGGGAAAGAAGTCAGACTGTCCTGAGTTCAGCTAGGATAGGGTTAATTTTCACAAGCAGCCACTGGCCCAAGCAGCTGGAAGTGGCCACATCTGGAATAAACAATCCAACCAGCCAATGGGATGTTCAATACTATACTGATGTCATGCCCGCTATATAACAGAGGTCTGGTCCAGAGAGAGGATGTGTTTTCAGCATGGGGATGGAGCAGGGAAAGCCCATCTTGGGTTCTTTGTAAAGCCTTGCAGTTTGTATCACGCTCTTTATGTATTTTTTTATTAGTATTATTATTACTGTTGTTTTCTTCTCTCTTTTTGTTGTTCTGTTAAACTGTCCTTATCTCAACCCACAGAGCTTCACCTTTTTTCTCCCAATTCTCCTTCCCATCCCATAGGAGGACAGAGGAGGGGAAGCAATGGTTGAGCAGCTGCACAGTGTTTAGTTGCCAGCAGAGGCTAAACCATGACATAGTCACAAGGAGAAAGTTTTCTTACCATCTCAACTATATGAACTATGGACATATTAATGAATTTTACAGCCAGAAGGAATCACTGTCATCCAATCTCATCTTTCATCTACAGTTCACCACCAAATGACATTCTCCTTAGCTTCAGTCTTTGAGAGTTTATAGCAAAGATTAATTTACTCATCCCTGGAAAACTTGTTAATTTGCTTAACCTATCCATTACTTTAAAAAAAAAAAAAAAAAATACAGGAGCCATAAAAGCCCCACCCCTCCATATCTCTTTTCTACACTTCTTAGTCTCCATTTGAAATCACTGTAATCCTCCACGCCATTGTCCCTCCTCTAAAGGAGAATCTAAAGAACAGCAAACCTTTTCTCTGCATAGATACTTTCTGGTCATTCTATCAAGAAATCTCAAATCTTCTTAGATAAAAGACACCAATTTAACTTAAGTCTTTCTCACAGACCTGTAGAAACTAAGTACACATGGATTTCTCTTTGAAAACAGTACTCTTTTTTTCCCCTCTTAAAAAGTGCTGCACATCAGTCCTCCATAAAGCAGACATTCATGGCCCTGGTGGTTCTTACACGCGTATGCTGTCCTCAAAGCAAAAGAAAACACTCATTGTCCAGATGGCCTCTATCCCAAGCTTCACCAGCTCCCACACTTGGAACAGCTCTGTGGTTCTGGTCCAATACAGGTGTATTTAAATTAGCAGCTTAGGAGAGCACTTAAATATATTTTCTGATTGCATATATTGTTTCATGTTGAGGAGGAGATTACATGAGCTGGATTTTTTTTGTTGGGGAAATCCCTTGTTTCCTCATGCATCAGGGACTTTCCTGCTTTTCTGTTATGATTTCAAAATCATAACAAGTCTTTTTATATATCTTTAATCTGTTCATAGGCATAGCCTCAAATTATTACTTAAATTAAAAAGTTTTATGGAAAAAAGGACTCAGAGTTATTGAATTGCTCTCAAAATTAATTGTCCCAGGAAAAGCAGGTAATTACCAATTAAATCATTTTAGCAGGATAAAATATCTATTGACTATGACAAAGACTATGGAATCCATCCACTCATGGACAGAGAGTGCAGCAGTTTTTATGACTATGAAATCAGCCTAGTGAAAAGAAAGGGTTTACATATACAGAAGCTAATATTTATGATGCTTATAGACACATGAAAGAATGCATCACCTCCCAAGCAAAAAGACAGTCTACAAAAGTGAGCAGCATGTTCCCACCTTCTTAAGAGTAGAAAAAGACTGACATTTCTGTAGACTTAAAAAGTAAAATAAAGGGAAATAAAATAATTAAAATACAATAATGTAAAAATAAAAATAAAAGTAAAAAGCATAGAATTAAAAAAGAGGAAAGGGAAAGGGAAAGGGAAAGGGAAAGCTCGCTTATAAAGGAAGGCTAGAATTGCATCACACTTGACAAGGGAACACATTTGATTTTTTGATTTCATGAAAGTAGCTGTAAGATATTTCATTTAGAATTGCAAAATAAGAAAATACTTTAACACATCTTTTTATTATTTTGCCAAACCTAGAAGTTATAGAATGTTCTAAGCATCTGAAAATTTTGAAAGAAATTAAAATGCAACAGGTTGAAAGGCCCTAGCAACAACAGTAAATACCCTGGTAACTTCTGTAATAATTCTGTATCAAAGGCACACTACATGTGCATTTATTTATGAAACGTAAAGAACCAGCCAACATTTTTATCACTTAGGATTGAGTTGTATAATGCATGTACTGCTAGTGAACCCAAGGATTCTGAATGCAATTTTAGTTAGCACACAAAATTAACCTTTCATATGAGTGCCTACATTTCCCCTAAGACATTTTTCCTGTCATATTTCAAAAGCAATTTGGGCAATGCTTAGTGTTTTAGCCCATCTGAATTATGCATACACCTACACATTCCATAATGTAACTAAAGAATGTTTGCAATTCTCAGGCATGATACAAATTTATTATAAATAATTGTAAAAACCAACCAACCATACAGAAATAAAACACACTTATGAAGTTAATCCCACACATACTTTCTTCCACTGTCTCAATACATCAAACAGTAATTATCTTGTATTTAACGTAATAGGAAGGAGAATATTTAGCCTCAATCTATACTCAAACCAGTATAGATACATTTCTATGATTGGATTTAAAAAAAAAAAAATCTTCATTAAAGGTCACTGTATAATAATTATTTGTGTCATTAGCAAAAAGCTACACACCAGAGCCAACTCCATATGGATTATGACCGAACTTAAACCAGCATTAACTGTGTCCTATTGTGAGCTCAAATTAAAATGAAGATTACTGCTGTTTGGGGAAGAGGGGGTTGTCTGCTTCTTTGCTTTGCAAGAAAAGAGGAGAAAAGTGAAAAAGGGGGAAAAAAATATAGCTATCATGTAATATGAATATTAATCTCAATACGAGATACTTATTTTGTTCCTATTCCTGTACTTTAATTAGACTTCCAGTCCCTACATCATTACACTGATATAAAGAGGAAACACTAAGCCTCCAACAAACCATGTGGAAAAAACCAATCCATTTTCCATATATACTAAAATAGCATGCTAATCGCTGTCCTCCTCAGACTTCTGTTAGTAAGTACTTCCAACTTCAGCCTACTTTTTCCTGAAAATGTCACTGACATTAAGATGAATGTTCTCAAATCATGTTTATAAGCCCTATATTGTCTGTGAACTTTTGAGAGAGATTTAATGGCAGAGTGCTAATGAAAAATTTACATGGGATTTTCATTCTGTAAGCTTTTCTACCAGAAACCTCAAACCACATATTTACTGCAAAAGCATAGTCTTCCATGGACTTATGGTACTCATTAGAGCTAGGCAATTAAAACTGCCCAAAATTTGAAAGATCAGAAAAGTCACTTTAATGAAGAATATCAGCTTATTTCTTAGTATAATGGATGCACTTGTTAAATAATAATCAGTCCATTAACATCTGTATTGGGTCTGACTGAGACAGAGTTAATTTTCTCCACAGCAGCCCTCACAGTGCTGTGCTTTGTAGTGGTAGCTGGAAAGGTGTTGGTAACACACCAGTGTTTTGGCTACTGCTGAGCAGGGCTCACACAGCATCAAAGTAGTCTTTCCAACATTCCACCCTTATCAGTAGGCCAGGGGTGGGAAAGACCTTGGAAGTAGACATAGTGAGGACAGCTGACAAAATGGCCAAAGGGATATTCCATATCATATGATATCTGCTCAATAATAAATGCTAATGGAAGGGGAGTGGAGTGGGGTGTATGTGCATTTGTTAATAATTTCTTTGTCTTCCAGAGCAACTGCTACATGTACTGAAGCCCTGCTTCCTGGGAATTGGCTGGACATCATCTGCTGATGGGAAGCAGAGCAACAAAATACTTTGTTTTCCTTTGCTTCCATGTGTGGCCTTTGCTTTTGCTTTATTAAACAGCCCTTATCTTGATGCACAAGATTTTCTCCCTGACCTGTCCTTTTGAGGAGGAGAGTGAATAGAGTGGCTTGGTGGGCACCCAGTGGCCAGCCAAGGTCAACTCACCACCATGTTTTATGAATACAAACAGAAAATGGTATGGTTGTGTATTTAACATTAGCTATGCTATAGGCTTTATACTATATCAATCAATATAGATCAATAAACAGACTTATGACAAAGTTTTTAAAAAGAAAAGAACCGATACAGAAAATGTTCTTTTTCTCTTTTGACTCCTATCTAAATAAATATATAATCTGATAACTGAGTAACATTTCATTTGCACTATACAAGTTACTCTTCTTTATGTAATTCTTTTTATAATTCATATATCTGCAGGATAACTTTCTTGCCTCCTCATATCAGTTTGAGCTTTCTCCCAGCAGTGAGATGCTTCAATAAAAAGACATCAGTGAGGAAGACAGGAGAGAGAAAACAACAAACCTGTCTGTCACAGAATTTGGTTTATCTGTCAGGCATTTCATTAGCCTCTATGATGACAACCAAAGGAAAATTTATAAAATCCTACCTCTTCTTACCAAGTTAATAAAAATAAGAATATTTGATGAGGATAAAGAATAAAATGCAATAATTATGTTTTGAAGTACTTTAGGTGTGAAAGAGGCAATGAGATCACGCTTGGCTCTTCTGTCCAGTAAATCATCCAAAATTGTCCTTGAGAGTACAGTCCTTGGTGAGTTGGACCAGACAGAAAAGACTCATCATTGTTCAATGAATGATCCTCAGTACAGGAACACACAGTATCATTAAACTGGTACTGTAAATACTGAAAAGTGGCTTTCTAAGCACAATCACCAACAAAAAACACCAAGATTTATTGCATCTCTCTATTCAACTTCCAAAATTTTTAGGGACAAAAGCCTGACAAGCCTGTTTACATGAACAGAAATGCAACTCCACCCTGTGCTGCATGTCTGGAGTGTAATAAGGTCTCAAAAAGGCCACAACATTAAACCTATATTCCAGTAACTTCCACCCAAGCCACTAATTTACATTTACGTAATCTTCAGGTTTGAGTATGTATGCACAATGTGGCAAGAACTCTGAAACTTAAGTTACTAATATGAAAATCAAGTTTGCCCTATAATTACAATTGCAAATCAGGATCTCAGGGCTGTTGCCTGTATGAATACCCATGCACCTGAATCAGAAATTCCCTAGTGGTCCAGGAACCCCCCAGCTAGATGAGACATCCAGCTGATTTGAAACATCACTCAAATCTAGCCAGTGTGACTGGCTGAGCTCCTGGCCTCCTTCACAGCAATATATATATGAATAATTGCTGCAGGAGTCTCCAGGTGGGAATTCCATACACTCCCCAAGGCAGTTCCTGCTTTGTATAAACCAGTTTGGATGTTTCAATGTGTACATTAACATCCTGTGTGTGGTATCTTGTCTATTCCAGATGGTCCCCGCACAGGTCCTGATGCAAAACTGATCAAGCTGTATATAGTTACTTTTAAATAGTCAGTAAAAACCATTATTGCAGATGCAAAAACAGTCACATAGGTCATTCTTTTGTAAACAGTTAAGAGATATTTTGTATGTACTTTATCAGTAGCAATGAATTGTGCTATACTGAAGTGGTCACATAGGACCACAGACTAGCTAGATTATGGGAATTCAGCAGAAAAACAGTTTGGCAAATGTCTGTTCCAACACATCTGGAGACACCCTGGCAAGGATCCCTGCAATGGGGACTCTTATAGACATGTGTCCAGCAACCAAATACACTGAGATCTAATTCCCATACTAAATTGCCAACAGGTGCCTTTGTTTTTCAAACACTCTTTTTATGAATATATGTGTAATAACAACCAGATACTCAGGTGTATATGACAAACTTAGATTTTTCTTTTAACTGGATGAAAAAATCCATGCTTTTTCACCCTGATCTGAATTTTCCTTTTTCAAAAAAATCTCACTAAGTACATCCTCCCACAATGTTTCAGCAAGTATGAAAGTGGTGGAGCAGCCTAACATCTAGCACTGCCACAGCTATGAGAATATAATCTTCATAGCACTGGTATGAGGTAAGCTCTGTAGGCTGTAATTATTGAAGTTCCAGGCTGCCTGCGTTACAGAAGTAAACACATTTTATAAGTGAAAGAAAGTAATGTTCCATTGGAGAGAGCTAATAACTGACTTGCAAATTACTGATCAAAAATATCTTTGCCTTTTCACTAGGTGACTGTGACTGTCACCTAGGTGACTGACTGCCAACTGTCACCTTTTGAGTCCACTTGAATAACTAATAACAGATGAGCGAGGATTGAGAAGGTCAGTATCAACCTGATAATCAATACCTGTGGATTATCACATGTAATGAGTCAGATCCACAAATTGTTTCCAGAGAGACTGACAATTCCCTCAGGCCATGCCCTGTGCAGGACAGAAAGATCACTTCTCTAAGAAGCTAAAGAGAATATTCTTTTAGTTGCACTGGCTGTCATGCCTGATTCTTGTAAGGAGACACATCACCAGAGCTGGTTTTAGGAAGAAAGAATTTCTTACATCTTATTAGGAAAGATGCATAGATGGGATGGAAAGAGAGAGAATGTGAGCTCAACTCATTTAGCTAGCTTCTAGGATTACTTGGTTCTATCAGCTCATGTGTCCTCAGAAGTATTAGGGAGTTTTATAACAGATACCTTGTTCATGTCTGTTTTCCCCTCTAGGAATTCAGTATAATCTGTCCTAAGGACTTAAGCTGAAATAAAACTTTGATTAATTCAGGGATAGGTGGGCAAGTTTTAATGATCTGCTGTTACATAGCTATCATTAAATTATAGAATGGTTTTGGTTGGAAGGGACCATTAAAGGTTATCTAGTCTGAACCCCCTGCAGTAAGCAGGGACATCTTCAACTAGATCAGGTTGCTCAGAGCCCTGTCCAACATGACCTTGAATGTTTCCAGGGATGGGGCATCTACCTCCTCTCTGATAAACATATTCCAGTACTTCAACTCCTTCATTGTACAAAGTATCTTCCTTATATCTAATCTACTCTCTTTTACTTTAAAAACATTATCCCTTATCCTATCATTTATATATGTACATATATAAATGAACAAATGGTCCCTTCTTGCCTTAACCTTAAACTTTTAAATTGTATTTCAATATAAGGGGAAAGGGCAGTTTCTGATATGAATATTTTATCTTTAACCTTCCAAACCACACTAGAAATGTGCTGATTAGAGACACCCACTATCCATTTTACCCCGTTGCTAATGAAAATAAGCCCTGCATTCAAAGCTATTTTTACTGTTAAGATTTGCATAATATAGCTGTGCTCTGACTCAGTTTTCTGCAGATGAAGTAACTTTTTCCTTCTTCATAAAATTTTCTAATTTGAGAGCTAAACAATAAAACAACTCAAACCCATTTGATTTAAGATTATTCTTCTCAGTTATTCTTCTTAGTTACCAGAAATTAATACAACTAATTTACAGAGCTGTAACTCTAGCCAGTTTTTAAAGGTATGTTTATACCATGGGTTCTCATAAAATTTCCTTTCTTTTAATTAAATGTCCTTATTCTTAAATGCCCAAGAGAGAAACTTTGAAGCAAGATAAATATATCTATTATTCTCTTGTACATATTTATATTAAAATACCAAACATACACAAACACACTTTTTAGCAGATAAGATCTCAATTTGATGAGACAGAAAAATCAATCTCTCTTTTATCTGCAGAAGTGTTTGCATGACAACTCATGTTCTGCTCTAATTTTATTATAAACAGGATAGCAGGCAAGAGGTTGTTCAAATCTTAACTAAACTTAACAGACATGGATATAGCAGAAAATTAATTCAGGGAAATTCTGTCAAAGGTTAATAAAATTAAATAATGCTATCTTTAGCCCAGGAAGTCCTGATCAGCAATAGCTGAAAGACTGCCAGGAAATCAGAAAAGTATGGATAGATGATATCCCAATTCTGTGCTCCTCCCTATACATTAGATCCCTGGACCAACATAACAAGGCCATGCCTTTTGTTTGCTGATTTAGGGATTCATACTCACTCACGCTCACAAAAGCAGTGAAAGCCATCACAAAGTCCTCAGTTTTCATGTTACCTAGAGCCCTTCTTCTACTACATTGTAAAAGATTTAGTCCCACTTCCAGTACAACGCAGATAGCAACATAAGCCGTGATTTGGTTCAATTTATAATGATCATTTGACTTATCAGTGACTTCAGTAAAAATCATACATCAATCATCTGTTCATTAGAAAGAATATGTGGTTTTATTACTGTGTCATTTTTTAGAAATTGACAAATTTTAAGCCACCATTCAAATTCAAAATATGTTGTATGAATATTACTTTGATTTGTTCAAACAACATAATCATTTTTACAGACTGCTCAAGTTTTACTTCAAAATATCTAACAAAAGCTCTGAAGTACCAGGAAAAAAAAAAGAAAAAAAAAAGAAAAAAAAAAGAAACATGTCTAATGCCTTATTATTTAAAATTTTGTGTTATTTCACAAAATGCCACAAATAGTTCTATCAATAATTCAATTTTTGGTAAATATTGGTCCTCTAGCATAATTTTTTTTTTTTTTTTCATTTTTAGTTTACTCAAACTCCAGAGTGCCTGAACAGCAGCAGTATTGAAGCAGAATATGAATGGCAATAATAAGCAGGAGACAGATAAACTGCATGGCCCCATCTCTGCGCTTTGTTTCTTTCTCCTCCATTTTGAAATAAGGTCATTAGTGCTGAAAAAAAGTGATCTTTTAATTACACATTCTAGAACAGTTAGAAGGATTTGGGGGGATTCTCCAATATCTGCACAGATGTGTTGCAGAAACTGCTGCAGGCATGCCAAATGAGGGCACCTCAAGATGTGTTTATTATAGTACTATATTAGGCATGCAATTTTAATGTGATTTTTTTTCAGATAGTAAACTGACACATAGCTAAATAATCTGAAAGAGAAGTGCTGAGGTATGTAATGTTTCATCTGAAGAAAATTCAACCTGTTGGACTGCTACACTAAAATAAATAGAAGATAATGTCTTTACTGAGTGTCTGGAAAGAAAGAGGTATAAAAAATAATTAAATGGACTAATGCTTAGCTGCTATCTGCACTAATTATTAGAAAAACAGTATTTAATATTGACTCATTCCTTGTACATGTAAAGTGTATAATGTGTAACAATTACACTACATATTTAATAGCTATTATCTTTACTGATTAAACAATTTCCTCTGGAAGCATTATTTTGAAGAGAAGAGATACATAAAGTAAGAGTGCTTTGCCTACTCAAGTAGAAAGCACAATTTCTGAAAAAAGGTTGAACTAAGCAAAGATGCATCTGCAGCAAAACCAGAACTATCACACTGGAAGTTGTCCTTTATCCAGTGGACAAGTAACAACAAGCAGCCCAACATTAGAGGGACTGTGCACAAGAAATGAGGATAGATTTAATAGTTTTCAAAGGATTTTAGGATATGATGAGCTTTTTTTCCACTCTGCAATGCCAGTTACTTTCCTTTAAATAAGTAAAGAAAATATATGGTAACTAAAACCTACCTGCTGATCACATGGAACTGAATTATAATTACATATGAAAAATCAGAACAGGAATATTACACTTAAAATGAACAGGTCTTTTAGTAATTTATATCTTTATTAATTTTAAGAAAGCATATATTAATTGGGTTCCACAACATGTTCACTGGTATTGGCCACAGCTACTGAAAAAGTCTTAAATTTACAATGTTATTTTTGAAGGAAGCCCTTTATTATCACTACCTTAATTAGAATTACTCTAACCTGTAACTTAACTCAAGGTACACTGAAATTATCTGAAGTTATGGAATCAGAATTCAAGTAACTTACCATCCTATTTAATCAATTAACTGTTGCAAAAAAAAGATTTAATTACTCCCTTTATATGCTTGACTTAATTGAACACTTTGATATTTCTTGTAATAAAGCTGTTCTGGTAAAATATCTGTACAACTCAATTCTACATAAAAAATACAAGGTTATATGCAGTCTTACAATCAGATCACATGTTATGACTTCTAGGTCTATTTTAGTAGTAGTTTTTATAAATAGTTGTGCTATCTTCTAAAATACAATTGGTTTTGATTTTTTTTCAGTATTATAGCAGAGGATGAGTTGAAGCCTACGGGACATCCTTTAAAATGTATGTATTTATTTATTTAAATATCTGGCTACCTTAGATGGTTACACCAACAATAAGCAAAGGTAAAAAAATACCCAAAACAAACCAACAAACCAAAACAAAACAAGAGGAACTCAGAAAACCTATCAACATATCTAAAATGTCCTGGAAATACTGTAATTCCCTGGGAGTTAAAAAATTCCTCCCCCTAATTTGAAAGGTTAAGGAAAAACATGAATTTAGGAGTTTTGGACATGTATCATCAGCTGCTGAGATAATTTACTTTTTATAGCATGATGGGCTTCTGGACCTCCTTTCATAGGTATCTGTCTAAACAGGAGGTCGTTCAAGATAGCTCAATAAGAACCTCAACAGCTTTACTACCAACTGCTACGAGATCAAGCCGAACACTAAGCAGATGGAACATAATATTAATAAAAATGTTTACCAGCTAGTCATCCCTGTTGAATCCAACCATGATGCATATTTGCTGTAACTCATAATAAGAATCAAGAGGCTCTTTTTCAATAATAGTCTTCTGACTAAACATACAAAGTTCAAAGGAGTACAAGGGCAATTTTGCTCAGTAAGACATCAGTAACTATGATCTTGAGTCATCACATGAATTAATAATGTCTGTACTGAAAACTGCAACATACAGATTACTTTAAAGAGTGTGCGTATTTTAAATACCTCTTCAAGTCCAGTGTGAATTGTTTTGATTTGTACAAAAGTACATCAATCAGTATTTTTGCTGACCAAGAAATATGGACTTTTAAATTGCTAAAATAGACCTGATTCTGGAAGAGTTTAACTTCAGCTTTCCATAATACATAATGCTTGAATTGTCATCTCTTCACCAGGACATTTCTTAGCATGTTCAGAGGAGAACTCCAAGTACCAAAAAAATCAGAAAACAAAGCATTTTCTTTCAGAAACTGGCAAATAAATAAGTATCTGTATGTTGTGGTGGTTGTTCTACTTAGAAACCATTTCAAATCGTTAAATGGTTATTAAACCAGACGAGTTGACACAATTGCTGAAGCAAGGCCTTAAATGAACATTACATTTTTATGTGCATGAGCTAAAACTGTGTTATTTTTTTATTCTATTACTTTCAAGATCTGCAAACATTATTGCTGTGTTATACAAATGAATAGCTACAACTCCTTTAGACAGGCTGTCAAGAAAACAGCAATGTAATTTGAACTAATAAGGAAAGACATGTTAGTGGGGGAAAAAGGGCCAAACTAAAATAGACGTTTTGAATGCGCGGGGAAGGAAAAAATCCTCTATGGATTAACTTGATAACATTTAGATAGGGCTAGATCTTCCTTCCCATGGAAAGAGAAATACAATGCAGATAAAACTCAGAAAAATCACATCAAAAACCCACAAAGTTTACGGCTGATGCTCTTCCCCAGCAGCAGCAGAAGCAAGACGCCTTTGTACAGACATGGAACTGGAAAAGTTCTAGGAAACTATACATGGAGGTAACTTGTAACTGTGTGAACTTATTTCAAACCTTCCATTTTAAAAGCAGAAATAAGAGACACATTCTTTGCAGGATCTCTAAAGCTGTTGCAGGTATAGTTAGTGTAATGGTCTGACTCAGGGGCAGGGGTGACAGCTGCTGTTTTGAACAATACCAAAACACTCTGAAACCAAAAGCACTATCTGTGGTATGTTGACCAAGAGGGACAAGCCTCAAATTAATTTATTTCCACACTGGTACAGAGGGGAACTGTCAATGAACACTCCCCAAAAGGGTATGTATATACACCTATCTGTGGCCTTCTTAGACAGTATATGGAGTGGCATTCTGTGGCAAGGTGTAAATATTAATCGTGCCATGGAAATATTATCACAATTCCTGTTTCTTCATCAGAAATATTCTCTTTATTTATTTGAAGTGGACTAGCAAGAAAAGGAAATTGCTTTATATAATGATTTAGACACCCTTTGTCCCTCTACAGTATGAAATTCAAAACAAAACAAAACCAAACCAACAAAACCTGCACAATAATATTTTTCCACCTGGGTTTTACCATTAAAAATACATGATTGAGTATACTTTATATATATGTATGATACCTTTTGGAATGCTTTCACAGAGATACAAAGCACCTATGAAGTAAATGCAGTGTATCAGTTAAAAAAAAAAGTAAAAAAAAAGATAATTAATTGCTTTGATTGTTCATTCTGTCATCATAACTTATAACATCCTACATTCTGAGTATTACTACCATGATAATCAACAAAAAATTAAAATCCAGAAAGATGTCTCTCACATAAGAAGATACTACTTTCCAGTGTGTTTACATAATGAAACTAAAGATTCAATTTTATTTTAGCTAAGAATTAGGATTTAAGATCAAGGTTATTAATTCACTGACTGTAGAAGGAACTCTTGATGACCATCTTGATATAATAGTTTCAGAAGATACCTAAGGAAGATCCAGAAGGCAGTGGAGAGGAACAGAAGGTTATTCATCACACCATAACTGATCACAGATGTTGCTTCTAGACTAAATTTAATCTGAAGATTAAAACTTAAAGACAAACAAGGTAAACCCTACTTTAAATCATCACTTAAATATCACTTAAAAGCTATTAAAATCCAAATATACTCCTCACATGTACAAAACAATACTAAAAAACTGAGGAACTCAGAACCAGAAATTAGCCTACCTTACTGAAATTTACACACTGCAGCCACACAGACTGTTAAGAAATGAATTATCATAGAATCATAGCATGGTTTGGGTTGGAAGATACCATTAAATGTCATCTAATTTAATTCCAAGCCCCTTGACATGGGCAGGGATACCTCCAGTAGACCAGGTTGCTCAAAGCCACATCCAACCTGGCCTTGAACACTTCTAGGGATGAGGCATCCACTACTTCTCTGGGCAATGTCTTCCAGTGTCTCACCACCCTTATGGGTTAGAATGTCTTCCTTACATCCAATCTAAATCTACACTTTTCCAGCTTAAAGACAATACCCTTGTCCTACCAGTACATGCCCTTGGAAAAAGACCCTCTCCAGCTTTCTCTGAGGACCCTTTAGGTACTGGAAGGCTGCTATAAAGTCTCATTGGAGCCTTCTCCTCCAGGCTGTCACAACAGCCCCAACTTTCTCAACCTGTCTTCATACAAGAGGTGTTCCAACCTTCTGACCATCTTCATGGCCCTCCTCTGGACTTGCTCCAACAGGTACATGTCCTTCTTATGCTGGGATCCCCAGAGCCAAACACAGTACTCCAGGTGGGGTCTCACAAGAGTGGAGTAAAGGGGTACAATCATCTCCCTCAACATGCTGGAAACACTTCTCTTGATGCAGCCAAGGATACAGTTGGCCCTTTGGGTTGCAAACACCCATTGCCAGGTTCTGTTAAGCTTCTCATCAACTAACATCCCAAGCCCTTCTCCGCAGGGCTGCTCTCAATCCACTCATTGTCCAGCCTGTATCTGTGTTTAGGATTGCCCCAACACATGTACAGGACCTTGCACATGGCCTTGTGAACTTCATGAGGTTTGCGAGGGCTCATATCTCAAGCCTGTCAAGGTCTCTCTGGGTAGCAACCCTTACCCTGAGTGTGTTGACTACACCACAGAGCTTGGGGTCATCGGCAAGCTTGCTGAGGGTGCACTCAGTCCCACTGTCCATGTCACCAACAAATGTTAAACAGCACTAGTCCCAATCCCAACCCCTGAAGAATGCCACTCAACACTGGTCTCTACTTGGAGACTAGCCATTGTGAACAACTTTTTGAGTGCAACCATCCAGCCAATTCCTTATCTATCAAGTGGTTCATTCATCAAATCCATGTCTCCAATTTAGAGGAAGTGTTGTCATGAAGGAGTGCCTTGCACAAGTCCAGGTAGATATCTATTGCTCTTGCCTTATCCACCAATGATGTAACCTCATTGTAGAAGGCCACTAAATTTGTCACACAATTCACCCTTAGTGAAGCCATGTTGAACAACAATGAAAAAAATAAATACGTCTTAAAATGTGTTTCAAAACAAATGGAAATGTGCTACTGAATTCTGGACCGACAGCTGGCAAAGAATAGCTAGCTCACCTCTTATTCACATCCTAAATTCACTGCCGCTAAATGGCAATTAAACTTGGTGAGCACTTTCTTCTCATTTAGGGACAAGTCTCTGGACATTCTCAGAAAAGCTTAAAAAACTGTTAAGTTTTTAAAAAGTAATGGGTTTCGGTCTCTTTTTCTGTACCAAATATTGCCCCTCCCTGGCAATGCACAAGTTGTGAAGTTCTTCTCTAGGTTATGTTCCCATTGAAATCAAAATGATTGCCTTAAACCCTGACTTGATAATTCAGAGTGTTCAACACCACTGGCGTAAGGAGTTAATGTGCTTTACTTCTTTTCAGCACTCCTATCTGCTTTTTCACCATTTTCCTGTTTCATCAGATTATGTCCCTGTCTTAATTCATGGTGTAGACCCACAAACTACTGTGATGGCAAAAACCGATCAGTAAGCTGAAGTACAGATGTAAAACTTTCTACACCAGGCAAATGATGTTTGGTCCTTTAGATTCTCAGTGCAAACAGCCGCAATATTGCGGGTTAAATTTTGCCAAGAGGTATATACAACCTTCAGCAACAGGGAACGGCGGCAAAAATACAAGGTACCTTTCAGGTGCAGAGACTATGCCTCAGAGGTTCTTCTGTGCAAATGGAAGACACATTTTCCTCCTGATTTCCTCGTGCAGCCTGACACAAAAGCGAGTTGTTAGCAATTTAGAGAAATGTTTGCTAGCACACCTGAGATTTGGTAGCTCCTTTGGAGGTAAAAAAATTATTCTGGAAAGTAGCTTTGATCAAAACATACAAAGTGCATTATAATCTTGTTCTGCTGTTCACTGTGGGAGACAAAGAACGATGGGCAAAAGATGCCTTAACAAAACCCATGATAAAAACATACTTTTGTGGAATTGACCTTTCAAAGACTGTAGATGTGCTGAAATACACATCTTCCTCTTTCTCTGTGAAGCTGAGTAGACTTGTGCCTGTCAAGTAGACAAAACAAAAACTGTACCACAATATGTTGCTGGCATCAGTATGAGTGTTCTCCAGAGCTCTGAACAATTAGTAAAACATCACTGAGCAAAGTTACCACTCAGATCTGCCTAATGCAATAATATATATTTACAAACAAGTTACTGAGCAGTAAGTCTTCTAAGGGCTGATATTTTTTTGATACAGGCAATTAGCATATGTTTTCAAGTCTGATTTGCCTGTGCTTGTATAATCTGTGTCTTCATTTTGCATAATCCTTCATCTCTCATCGCCTTTTTGATATGTTAATCCATAAACTACATGCAAAGTTTAATATACATCAAAAAATGCATTAATAACTTTACTCTCATGAAGAATGTCTATCTGCAAAAATGACAAAGTAAAAACCACTGATGGCATACATAGTGTTGTAGTAGCAGTTTTGTATCATGACACATTCTAAACACACCTAAGGGACCAGCTACAGAGAAACATCAGAAAGGCCCCTGTGTCTGAACACATATCTGGTTTCCATCTCTTTGTGCCTTCCATCATCACTCCAAGCATTCCTTCTCTCAACAAAACTCATCTTCCTCACAGATAATCACTTATATATGCAATGCAAATGGTCAATTTGGAATAGCCTCCTCCTCCATGTCCATGCCACAGCACTGCTGGTTTCAGCATAGCTCACATGTGTTCAGAACTAGATCCTCACTCCTCATTTATTGTACCTTCTTCATTACAGAAAAGGGAAATAACACTAATGTCTCATATATAAACAACATTTGGTTTTCTCCATCATCTTTAGTAGCACAAATAATACTGTTTTATTTTGTTTGTGCTACAAATACTTCTCTAAACTGACAGTTTTACAAATTAAATATAGCCCAGGAAAAAAACCTGACTCTTCTTATTCACCTACTCCTATAGAAACATTTGAATCCTATATATGGTTTGGGGTTTTTTCTGTCAACTTTTAATATTTCAGTATATTATTATTTGGAGGAACTCAAGAAACAGCAACAGAATCACATGATGCAATCTGTTGAATGATAGTGATTCACATCATTATATGATATTATTAGATGGCTGTCTCTAACATGCAGTGGAAGTCATTCTGGCTCCCATCCAAATTTTAATAGGGACTTTAACCCTCCAGACAGAATTGACTGCTGTTAGCAAGATACAGCCTGCTGGAGATCCTCATAATTTAGACATACAATGTTGTGTAGACACTTTCAGAAAGTGAAGGTCCTATGGCTATTTCTCACAGAAAGAGAGTGCACAGACAATTAGTATAGAAGGCAGAATGAAGAATACTCAAAGTACTCCTCAGGAAGGCTATAGATTTTACATGGGATCGTAGCAGAACACCAAAAGACCCTAAACAGTTATTACTTGAAAGAAATCGGTGATGTTATTTAGTAGTAATACAGAAATTATATTCAGAAAGGGATTCTTTTCCCCATTCTATCTAGTAAATCTTATCATATTTAGAATGAGATAAAACTGATACAAATGCTATATATAGCTGTGATGATGCCACATTTCTGCCTCATTGTGTCAACAAGTCAGGGCTGGAGACAGTTTCTTCCAGAACTATCCTCTCCAAAGTTATCAGCTTCATCGAGACTATAGATGAACCCCATTCACTACATATTTATGCAATATATCCCTTGTATGAAATGGAGTATTTATTCTCAAGATGATATTCAGTGATGTTTAAACCCTGCCATGTCAACCTCCATTGGAACAAATCATTCACTCATTCACAAAATATTTTCTTCACAGTCAAAAACCGGGCTAGCCCTTCAGTTTTTATTTAGCATCTGGTAAAATGCTGTTTCTAGCCTCTCCTAAAAGACCTTAGGACTTTGACCATCAAATCAGAATAACAAGTCTGTGAATTTCAGGAAACTCCTGGGATGGAGCTGACACTGAATGGCACCTCCAGAGAGCAAACACCTTCAGATCAGGGTACTGTGCACTAAAAGGTACATCTGTCATAAGCAGACGTCTTAAAAAAGTGTATCACAGCTCTAAGGGCTGTGTAAATATACCAACAGTTCACTGACTGATGGAACACAAAAAGAACTGAACTATGTTGTTAAATGCTATGCAACTGTTTAAGGTTTAGGGGTTAACATAAGGGGGTTTATATATATATATATATATCTCATCCTCTATTTAGAGTAGTCTTTACAACAGTTTTTGCATTAAAATCAAACATACTTATTTTTTATATTA